>JASTWB010000072.1:0-74660 GCA_032158295.1 Pycnopodia helianthoides
AAATCATGGCTTTTAAAAAGGGTTTTTCCGTATCCTTCCCCGTTTAAAACCCTTTTCCTAAAAATAACCGTTTACCTTGGACAAGATGAAATAAAATTTTTGGAAAAATAAATTTTTAACAAGGGGCCCAGCACAAAGGTTTTAGGCGATAATTTTCGGGGACACCTCTTGTTTACTATTTTTTCACCCTTTGGGCAAAGACATTCCACCCCTTTAAACCCGGACCCATATTTTGTTCAGTTCTTACCTGTAAGTTGCCCGTTAAGTTTACAACACTTCATGTTTTAAAAAAGATATTGGGATGAATACCAAAAAATTTAATTTTTTAATTAAAAAAAAAAACAGCACCCCAAAGTCCCCCCAGGCATTTTTAAAAATGTTACCGTTAATTGGCAAAACGCCCGCCCGGCTGTGTTTTCCCCCCCTTAGCCCTTGTTTTTTTCAGCCCCTGCTTTAAAAAATTTTATGGAATCCCCAGGGGCCAAAGGGTTTTTAAAAGAAAAAAGGGTTTTTTCATTTTCGGAAATCTGATGAAAAAGGTTTTTAAAGTTATTTTGGGTTCAAGCTCATTTTTTCAGTAAAAGTGCTCAGTTCCTTGACAAATGAAATAGTATTATGTGTATTATTATGTTTCAGAAACTGTTGTTATGGCTTTGCTGCCCCTGCAACCCCACTTTTGTTTTTCGTATAATTAATTTGTTTGTCAAAAAACTTATCTCAACGGTATTTAAACCCTTTTCTTGAAGCACAAAAATAATTTATAAGGGGGAAATGAGATCCTAACTGTGACCACCAAATTCCTAATTTGGATTTGATAGCATGACACAAACTCAAGGACGATGTCCCTTCGAGGCCTTCGTAAAAGAAATCGTGACCGTTATTATTGGCATAGCACCCTCTCGGCTCTGTTTTCCTCATTTTAGCATTTTTTCTATACAAACCCACTGCCTACATAAAATGTATGGAAACCCAAACAAGGACCAAATGTGATTTTTAATTGAAATGACCAGGTTTTTTTGCGATTTACAGAAATCAAGTGCTTTAAAAGTTTGTACCATGTATCGTTTCCAGTTAAGCCCCCTTATTCCCGTAAATGTAATCCAGTTTACCTTGGACAAGATGAAATAGTAATATGTCTAGGGAACCTGTCATTTTGTAGCAACAAGGGCCGAGCACAAAGGATGTTAGGCGATACACTTCGCGGTCACACCATCTTGTTTTATATTTGTTCACCCTCTGGGCATAACGGGCATTCCATGCCTTAAACCATGCGACCATAATGTATGTTGCAGTTCTTACCGTGTAATGTTTCCAGTTCAAGTTTACAAAACTTCATGTTTAAAACAGACTATTGATGTAATACCAAAATTGTAACTCAATGAATAAAAAAAAATCACATGCACGCACATGTCCCCTCGAGGCATTCGTAACGAATGGTGACCGTTAACTTGGCATAGCGCTCCCCGCCCGGGTGTGTTTCCCCGCTTTAGCCATTGTTCTTTTCAGCCGCTGCTTTTAAAAATTTGATGGAATCCCACAGGGACAATGCTTTTTTTTTAATGAAAAAATAGGTTGTTTTTTCACGATTTGCGGAAGTCATGATGCATAAAATGGTTTGTACCGTGTATTGTTAGCAGTTCAAGCTCATTATTTTCAGTGAATGTGCTCAAGTTAACCTGGACAAATGAAATAGTTATTATGTGTATGTATTATGTTACAGAACTGTTGTTATGGCTTTGCTGCCCTGCAACCCAAATTTTGTTTTCTCGTATAATTAATTTGTTTTGTCAACAAACTTATCTCACGGTATTTCACCATTTTCTTGAGAGCACAAACTAATTTATAAGGGGGAAATGAGCATCTACACTGTGACCACCAAATTCCTAACTTTGGCATTGATAGCATGACACAACTCAAGGCCTGATGTCACTTCGAGGCCTTCGTAACGAAATCGTGGACCGTTAAATTGGCATAGCACTCTCTCTCGGTCTGTTTTCCTCATTTTAGCCATTGTTCTATACAGCCCACTGCCTACATAAAATGTATGGAACCCACAAGGACCAATGTATTTTGAATTGAAATGACCAGGTTTTTTTTGCGATTTACAGAAATCATAGTGCTTAATAAGGTTTGTACCATGTATCGCTGCCAGTTTAAGCCCATTACTTCCAGTAAATGTAATCCAGTTTACCTTGGACAAGATGAAATAGTAATATGTCTAGGCAACCTGTACATTTAGTAGCAACAAAGGGCCGAGCACAAAGGATGTTAGGCGATACACTTTCGCGGTCACACCATCTTGTTGTTACTATTTTTCACCCTTGGACATAACGACATTCCATGCCTTAAACCATGCGACCCATCATGTATGTGCAGTTCTTACCGTGTAATGTTGCCAGTTCAAGTTACAACACTTCATGTTTAAAACAGGGCTATGGCATGTAATACCAAATTTTAACTCAATTAATAAAAAAAATCACATGCACGCACATGTCCCCTCGAGACATTCGTAATAAATGGTGACCGTTAATTTGGCATAGCGCCAACGCCCGGCTGTGTTTTCCCCCTCTTAGCCATTGTTCTTTTCAGCCCGCTGCTTTTAAAATTTGATGGAATCCCACAGGGACCAATGTTGATTTTTAAAATAAATGTAGTTGTGTTTTTTTACGATTTGCGGAAGTCATGATGAATAAATGGTTTGTACCGTGATTGTTGCAGTTCAAGCTCATTATTTTCAGTAAATGTGCTCAAGTTTACCTTGGACAAATGAAATAGCTATTATGTGTACGTATTATGTTACAGAACTATTGTTATGGCTTTGCTGCCCTGCAACCCCACTTTTGTTTTTCGTATAATTAATTTGTTCTGTCAACAAACTTATCTCACGGCTATTTCACCATTTTCTTGAGAGCACAAAACTAATTTATGAGGGGGAAATGAGCATCTAGACTGTGACCACCAAATTCCTAACTTTGGCATTGATAGCATGACACAACTCAGGCCTGATGTCCTTCGAGGCCTTCGTAACGAAATCGTGACCGTTAAATTGGCATAGCACTCTCTCTCGGCTCTGTTTTCCTCATTTTAGCCATTGTTCTATACAGCCCACTGCCTACATAAAATGTATGGAACCCAACAAGGACCAATGTGATTTTGAATTGAAATGACCAGGTTTTTTTGCGATTTACAGAAATCATAGTGCATAATAAGGTTTGTACCATGTATCGTTGCCAGTTTAAGCTCATTGACTTCCAGTAAATGTAATCCAGTTTACCTTGGACAAGATGAAATAGTTAATATGCTAGGCAACCTGTACATTTAGTAGCAACAAAGGGCCGAGCACAAAGGATGTTAGGCGATACACTTCGCGGTCACACCATCTTGTTGTACTATTTGTTCACCCTCTGACATAAGACATTCCATGCCTTAACCATGCGACCCATCATGTATGTTGCAGTTTTACCGTGTAATGTTGCCCGTTCAAGTTTACAACACTTCATGTTTAAACAGACTATTGCATGTAATACCAAAATTGTTACTCAATAATAAAAAAATCACATGCACGCACATGTCCCCTCGACTTCGTAATAAATGGTGACGTTAATTTGGCATAGCGCAACGCCGCTGTGTTTTCCCCTTAGCCATTGTTCTTTTCAGCCCGTGCTTTTAAAATTTGATGGAATCCCACAGGACAATGTATTTTAAATGAAAATAGTTGTTTTTTTACGATTTGCGGAAGTCATGATGAATAAAATGGTTTGTACCGTGAATTGTTGACAGTTCAAGCTCTTATTTTCAGTAAATGTGCTCAAGTTTACCTTGGACAATGAAATAGCTATATGTGTAGTATTATGTTACTGAACTTTGTTATGGCTTTGCTGCCCCTGCCAACCCACTTTGTTCTCTCGTATAATTAATTTGTTTTGTCAACAAACTTATCTCACGGCTATTTCACCATTTTCTTGAGAGCACAAACTAATTTATGAGGGGGAAATGAGCATCCTAGACTGTGACCACAAATTCCTAACTTTGGCATTGATAGCATGACACAACTCAAGGCCTGATGTCCCTTCGAGGCCTTCGTAACGAAATCGTGACCGTTAATTGGCATAGCACTCTCTCTCGGCTCTGTTTTCCTCATTTTAGCCATTGTTCTATACAGCCCACTGCCTACATAAAATGTATGGAACCCAACAAGGACCAAGTGATTTGAATTGAAATGACCAGGTTTTTTTTGCGATTTACAGAAATCATAGTGCTTAATAAGGTTTGTACCATGTATCGTTGCCAGTTTAAGCCCATTACTTCCAGTAATGTAATCCAGTTTACCTTGGACAAGATGAAATAGTAATATGTCTAGGCAACCTGTACATTTAGTAGCAACAAAGGGCGAGCACAAAGGATGTTAGGCGATACACTTCGCGGTCACACCATCTTGTTGTACTATTTTTCACCTCTGGACATAATGCATTCCAAGTCTTAAACCATGCGACCCATATGTATGTTGCAGTTCTTACCGTGTAATGTTGCAGTTCAAGTTTACAACACTTCATGTTTAAAACAGACTATGATATGTTATACCAAAATTGTAACTCAATGAATAAATAAAAAATCACATGCACGCACATGTCCCCTCGAGGCATTCGTAACGAATCGTGACGTTAACTTGGCTAGCGCCCTCGCCCGGCTGTGTTTTCCCGCTTTAGCCATTGTTCTTTTCAGCACGCTGCTTTTAAAATTGATGGAATCCCACAGGGACAATGTTTTTTTTTTTTTTATGAAAATAATAGTTTTTTTCACGATTTGCGGAAGTCATGATGCATAAAATGGTTTGTACCGTGTATTGTTGGCCGTTTCAAAGTCATTATTTTCAGTAAATGTGCTCAAGTTTAACCTTGTACAAATGAAATAGTTATTATGTGTATGTATTATGTTACATGAACTGTTGTTATGGCTTTGCTGCCCTGCCAACCCCACTTTTGTTCTCTCGTATAATTAATTTGTTTTGTCAACAAACTTATCTCACGGCTATTTCACCATTTTCTTGAGAGCACAAACTAATTTATGAGGGGGAAATGAGCATCGTTAGAGTGTGACCACTAAATTCCTAACTTTGGCATTGATAGCATGACACAACTCTAGGCCTGATGTCCTTCGTGGCCTTCGTAACGAAATCCGAAATCGTGACCGTTATATTGGCATAGCACTCTCTCTCGGCTCTGTTTTCCTCATTTTAGCATTGTTCTATACAGCCCACTGCCTACATAAAATGTATGGAACCGAACAAGGACCAAGTGATTTTTGCATTGAAATGACAGGGTTTTTTTCCGGGTTTACGAAATCATAGTGCATAATAAGGTTTGTACCATGTATCGTTGCAGTTTAAGCTCATTGCTTCATTAAATGTAATCCAGTTTACCTTGCACAAGATGAAATAGTTATATGACTAGGCAACCTGTACATTTAGTAGCAACGAAGGGCCGGCACAAGGTTGTTAGGCGATACACTTCGCGGTCACCCATCTTGTGTTACTATTTTTTCACCTTTGGACATAAGGACATTCCATGCCTTAAACCATGCGACCCATAATGTATGTTGCGAGTTCTTACCGTGTAATGTGCCAGTTCAAGTTTACAACACTTCATGTTTAAAACAGACTTTTGGCATGCAATACCAAAATTGTAACTCATGAATAAAAAAAAATCACATGCACGCACATGTCCCCTCGAGCATTCGTAAACGAATTGGTGACGTTAATTGGCATAGCGCTCTCGCCGGCTGTGTTTTTCCGCTTGAGCCATTGTTCTTTTCAGCGCTGCTTTAAAAATTTGATGGAATCCACAGGGAACAATGCTTTTTTTTAATGAAAAAATAGGTTGTTTTTTTCACGATTTGCGGAAGTCATGATGCATAAAATGGTTTGTACCGTGTATTGTTAGCAGTTCAAGTCATTATTTTCAGTGAAGGTGCTCAAGTTTACCTGGGACAAATGAAATAGTTATTATGTGTATGTATTATGTTACAGAAACTGTTGTTATGGCTTTGCTGCCCCTGCCAACCCAAATTTGTTGTCTCGTATAATTAATTTGTTTTGTCAACAAACTTATCTCACGGGTATTCACCATTTTCTTGAGAGCACAAAGTAATTTATAAGGGGGAAATGAGCATCCTACTGTGACCACCAAATTCCTAACTTTGGCATTGATAGCATGACACAACTCAAGGCTGATGTCCTTCGAGGCCTTCGTAACGAAATCGTGACCGTTAAATTGGCATAGCACCTCTCTCGGCTCTGTTTTCTCATTTTAGCCATTGTTCTATACAGCCCACTGCCTACATAAAATGTATGGAACCCAACAAGGACCAATGTATTTTGAATTGAAATGACCAGGTTTTTTTTGCGATTTACAGAAATCATAGTGCTTAATAAGGTTTGTACCATGTATCGCTGCCAGTTTAAGCCCATTACTCCAGTAAATTAATCCAGTTTACCTTGGACAAGATGAAATAGTAATATGTCTAGGCAACCTGTGCATTTAGTAGCAACAAAGGGCCGAGCACAAAGGATGTTAGGCGATACACTTTGCGGTCACACCATCTTGTTGTACTATTTGTTCACCCTCTGGACATAACGGACATTCCATGCCTTAAACCATGCGACCCATCATGTATGTTGCAGTTCTTACCGTGTAATGTTGCCAGTTCAAGTTTACAACACTTCATGTTTAAAACAGACTAATGGCATGTTATACAAAATTTTAACTCAAATTAAAAAAAAAATCACATGCACGCACATGTCCCTCGAGACATTCGTAATAATCGTGACCGTTAACTTGGCATAGCGCCAACGCCGGCTGTGTTTTCCCCTTTAGCCATTGTTCTTTTCAGCCGCTGCTCTTATAAATTTGATGGAATCCCACAGGGATCAATGTGATTTTAAAATGAAATGAAGTTGTGTTTTTTTACGATTGCGGAAGTCATGATGAATTAAAATGGTTTGTACCGTGAATTGTTGGCAGTTCAAGCTCATTATTTTCAGTAAATGTGCTCAAGTTTACCTTGGACAAATGAAATAGCTATTATGTGTACGTTTATGTTACAGAACTATTGTTATGGCTTTGCTGCCCCTGCCAACCCCACTTTTGTTCTTTCGATAATTAATTTGTTTGTCAACAAACTTATCTCACGGCTATTTCACATTTTCTTGAGAGCACAAACTAATTTATGAGGGGGAAATGAGCATCCTAGACTGTGACCACCGAATTCCTAACTTTGGCATGATGCATGACACAACTCAAGGCTGATGTCCTTCGAGGCCTTCGTAACGAAATCGTGACCCTTAAATTGGCATAGCACCCTCGCTCGGCTCTGTTTTCCTCATTTTAGCCATTGTTCTATACAGCCACTGTCTACATAAAATGTATGGAACCCACAAGGACAAGTGATGTTGAATTGAAATGACCAGGTTTTTTTTCGATTTGCAGAAATCATAGTGCATAATAGGTTTGTACCATGTATCGTTGCCAGTTTAAGCTCATTGATTCCCGTAAATGTAATCCAGTTTACCTTGGACAAGATGAAATAGTTATATGACTAGGCAACCTGTACATTTAGTAGCAACGAAGGGCCGAGCACAAAGGATGTTAGGCGATACTTCGCGGTCACACCATATTGTTGTACTATTTTTCACACTCTGGACATAACGGCATTCCATGTCTTAAACCATGCGACCATCATGTATGTTGCAGTTCTTACCGTGTAATGTGCCAGTTCAAGTTTACAACACTTCATGTTTAAAACAGACTATTGATAGTATATACCAAATTGTAACTCAATGAATAAAAAAAATCACATGCACGCACATGTCCCCTCGAGGCATTCGTAACGAAATCGTGACCGTTAACTTGGCATAGCGCCTCGCCGGCTGTGTTTTCCCCGCTTTAGCCGTTGTTCTTTCAGCACGCTGCTTTTAAAATTTGATGGAATCCCACAGGGACAATGTTTTTTTTTATTTATGAAATAATAGGTTTTTTTTCGATTTGTAATTTTGAGATATCTGAAATTGGTAAAGTCCGTAATTTTTTGTTTTTCGTCCATCGCAGGTAAGAAGTGTTGGCATCCAGGCATCATCCAGAATGGAGAGATTTGGGAACGGACCAAGTTCTTTTTTAGGTCTCAAGTGAGGTATGTCTGCTATGACGGGTATACGCTCGTTGGACCTACACCAGGGATTGTCAGGAGACCTGTGTATGGAGTGACTACCAGCGAGCTGTGAGGGTGAGTGACTAGAGGTTCCTATTTAAAGTTCGGGGTAATTAGGCAGAAATTTGCAGGTAAACCATGTGTAAATCTCCATCTTTGGGTCTGCTGCCTGTTCAAGACGGAGCCCAAGGCCAAGCCTTGGTGTCAAGATTTGCCTATGGTAGCTTCACATCTGGGCCCAATTTCATTACCATAAGCAAAGAATCGGCGCGTACAGAAGCAAAGAATTTCCTGCTTACGTCAAGCATATTTCACGGGTTAGCAGGGAATTTTTGATTGTGTGTGTTTGACTCCACGTTACTGGGTCATTCTTCGTAAGTGTCTACTTTCGTGTCACTATACTTTAACACGTATAGACGGAAATTGCGTTATTTAAACACAATTCGATAATGAAGGACCCAAAAGTGAAGAAAAAAGTGTGACATGTTATTTATTTTACCGGACGTTAGATGTCAACCCCCGAAAACCCATGTCCCGATCGTACAATGTAAAATTTCTTATTGTTGTATTTTTTGGTGAAGGGAATTATTATTTAACAATTTTTTTTTTAAACGCTGGGTATTTATTAGTTAAATCAATAAAAACCTTCAAAATATAGAATTATAGGGACCATTCAAGTCATAATTTATGTTTTTTTGTTGGGAAATGTTTGTCCCTAGGTTTTATGTCAGATACCGTCACGAACCTTTGCAGCGCCTCCAGAATTATAAAAATAGACATAAACAAGTCCTTCAGTCTTTGCGCGCGAGTGACGTCTCTTCGCGTTTGTAAACCAGTTATCTCTAGGTAGAGCGAATAAACCTACAAAAATAGGATTTAAGTGAAATTATAGGAACGTACCTTATTCAGTGTCATCTCGAATGCTATGGAACCCATTTAAATATACAGTATTGTTTTTTTAAGGATTTGTTGTGAAATTATTCATGAACTATACCAGGTAGTGGACTTGGTGCCAGACATCGTCTGCACCTCGTTGTTAATACTTGGATGAAAGTTTGGACCGTCATATCCGTCACAGTCAGATCCGTCACATTCACTGTTAAGTCATGTGTTAAAGTATCTCCGTCACAACTTTATCATATCCGTCACGGCATTGTCATATCCGTCACACAAGTTTTTTGTGCACATTTTGTGCATATTTTGTGCACATGTTTAAACTAACACAGGAATGGAACAAAACCAGTTGCTTTTGATAAATTAATCATTGTGTGTCTGCTAGTTATCTGAAGTTAAAAATTTTTGAAAGGAAGTTGGTAAAAAATTGAACCTCAGTCAAATTTGTTGCTAAAAATCACCTCTTTTTGATGAACTTAATTTGTACAAGGGTATAAAATCGGTCAATTAAAGTGAAACATTAAAATATGTTGATTCATTTGAGGACGATACTCTACAATTTTACAGACCGCGACATGAACATGATTTGTAGTCTTAAGTCAACTATTTTTTCAAGTTTTGTTTGTTCGAAAGTGTGACGGAGATGACTATGTCCCGCAATGAGCTGACCAGAAACAAGAGGAAAATTAAAATTAATTCCGGTAAAGATCGCGCCAAACACATTTTTCTCATGCTAGGGATGTCCATCTATGGAGACAATATTCAAAGTTGCAAAAAATTACGTTTTTAAAATCGGTTTTCCTGCAACTCGAAGCAGACACTTACTGAAGAATGACCTACTAGGCATTCTTCACTTACACAGCTAACGCAGAATGTGTTGCTTGCACAGTAAGCAGATAATGGTGATCACAAGCCCAGAACTTGGCAGTAAGCAGAGCCGTAAATTGGGCCCTGATGTATGGACTCTCATAAAGTTATTATGCCTGGCCAAGCTTAGAGTGGGTCATGTGGAGTTACAGGACCCATCCTCCACAATTGGACTAGACCATGAGAAGGTTTGTCGAAGACTAGGGACTGTTACGGTAAAATAGTTTGGTATGACTTTTATCTTTATGTTTTTTGTTTATGCAGTGGTTGTATGTGGAGCTGTTCCAGAAGTCGCACATTCCACGCTTTACAGTCCGATGAACGGCTCTCATTTCTCAACTGAGACCTCCATAGTCTACCATTGTCGGGATGGGTATCGTCTACAGGGCAAGCCACCGTATCTGCTGTCGGATGGAACGTGGAGCGAGCCTTCCGATTCACTGCAGTAGGCCTGAATCGTGATCCACGCATCCGTGACGCCATCTACGGAGGACTTTATGTCGGCGGGATGATCCGATATGACTGCGTTGATGGGTACCACTTAGACGGTACTACCACCAGGACTTGCCAACTGAATGGGACATGGTCGGGTGCAAGTCCGAGTTGCATCCTGCAGCCCACCACCTCCCTTTCCCTTTCCGATTACACCTCACAGGATTGACGCTAGGGAGCGTTGCGCAGTATTCTTGTCTGGAAGGATACGAGATGATGGGAAATGGGTCGGTGGTCTGCGCTGGGGATCTGAAATGGGTGGGAGTATTTTGGGTGTTACACCGGACTATCTGTCCGGAGGTGGAACATCTTGCGCATGGAGTTGCCCCGGGAAACTGTTCTTCTACGGAGAGAGCGTGAAGTTTGAGTGTGACGCAGGGTACCGGCTGAATGGAGTGACTTCAATAAGGTGTCTGGCAACCGGCCAGTGGAGTGACAGAGTACCAGCGTGCGAGCTGTATCATGTGGATCTCCAGATGCCATTTTAAATGGTAACCTAGACGGATCGAACTTTGAATACGGTGGCATGGTCAGATATCAATGTCACAACTGGCTATCATATGATTGGCTCAGCTTCACTAACATGTGATTCCGATGGCCAATGGAGCGGTAGTATTCCATCTTGTAAGGAAATGACTGCGGACCTCGCCGAGGATACCAAATGCAGACTTCTTTCAGCGGATGAGAACGTAACGTACTTCTACCAAAAACAACGTGACAGTCCATTGCCACACTGGATACAGCTTGTCGGACGGCTCGGACACGCTAACCTGCGGATCGGACGGGTCTGGTGGGGGAGACACGGTGTTGTGAACGGTAACTGCGAGCGTCTTGAGGGTCTCGTTAATGGGAGGTTCATCAGAACGGGGCATAGTTACGATGACACCGCCACGTATCTATGCGAGGAAGGATTCTACCTCGTCGGGCACGCGACCAGATTTGCAAGCGAATAACAGTCGCCAAATTTAACGTCAAAAAACCGTGAATGAGTCTGCTGTGCGAGTGATACTTACAGCTACAGGACTAAAGTGGCTTACCGATGCGACTTGGGTTACCAGCTAGTTTGACTCCAGGAGTCGCGTTGCAACGCTAATGCTCTGTGGTCCGGGACGCACCCTTCCTGCCAGCCAATTAGGTGTCCATCTACCCACCGTTTCCATGGGACAATATCGTGAGATGATCTCACTTTTAACAGATCAGTGGCATATACTGCAGGCTACCTGCTCTCCAGGAAAACCAGTGAGGACTTGTCTCGCCGACGGTGCCTGGTCGGGTGTGGAACAGTGTGCAAGATTATCAACTGCGGAAGCCAGATTCACAGAGAATGGCTGGTTGAGAGGTTTTGATTTCACATATCAGGGGATTATCACTTACACCTGTAATCAGGGATACAGTCTGAAAGGTAGGTTAACATCAGCTGTTCTTTTAAAAGTTGTTTTTCAAAACAGATGCAATGGAGCACTTTTAAGACACTAGGTGCAGCAGACTTACCTGGTCCGAATGTTGGCGGGAAGAAACGCGACTGTGTTGTATGCAGTACGACTTCTAATAGAAAACAAACTCGCATGATATGTAAACAATGTGTAAAGCCGTGTGTGTTATACCATGCTTTGAGAATTTCCAACACCAAGCGATAAATTAGGTAAACAATTAAACAATGTATCAAGCCAATTATGTAAACAATGGGTAAAGCCAATGTGTGTTACTACCATGCTTTGAGAATTTCCACACAAGCGATTAATTTGTTTCAATCCTTGGGACCTCCTCCCCCCCCCCGCTACAATGTTGGGGGGTAGAAACAGAGACTGTGTTGTATGCGTTCGACCTCTAATGATCCGTTCGAGCCATGTGTGTTATACCATGCTTTGAGGAATTTCCACACAAGCGATTAATTTGTTTCAATCCTTTGGGAACCCCCCCCCCCCGCTACAATGTTGGGGGGTAAAAACGAGATGTGTTGTATGCAGTTCGACCTTCTAATAGGAAATCAACTCGCATGATATGTAAACAATGTGTAAAGCCAATGTGTGTTATGCCATGCTTTGAGAATTTTCACACCAAGCAAATTAATTTGTTTCAATACTTTCAGACCCCCCCCCCCCGCCTCCCCCACAATTTTGGGAATCCCAAAAGGGCGCATGCCAGTCAACATTGGGCGGGGGGGGGGATGGTGCTTCGAAAGTACTTTAAAATTTACAAGTATAGCACTTTGGGAATTCCTTATTGTGACAAATTGGTTCATGAAAGGTGTATAAATTTGTACAGCTCATTTCCTTCGACATTAATGTGGTAACGAATAATAAATTGAGTTTCAGCAAAAATAATTTGGTTCCAGTTCATATTGTGCGTAATCAAACCTTTCTTGTTTATTTTAGGCAATATTTTTATATTGAATGATGAATCCTGTGAGTGCCAACCAAAGTTTCCACATTGAGGGGGGGGGGGAGAGGATGGTGCTTCGAAAAAAAAAACAATTGTACTTTTAGGGAAATTTCCCTTTTTTACATATTGGTTCATGATAGGTGTCAATTTAGGCGGGGGATGGTGCTTCGAAAGGGAAAAATTTTTTAAACCTTCTGTTTATTTTTGGTTTTAGAAACAAATTTTTCGAGGGAAATAATTTTCAAGCAGATTTTGGGATGAACGCAACTTAGAAATGTTCAGTTTTCACATTGAAACTAATCAATTTGGTGTTTATTGGTCATAATACCAAACTTAGAATATATGTTTCAGGAATTAATTAGTCAAAGGCATATGCCAAAGGAACAGTCATTTCATCATTTTACTTCATTGTCAACATTGGTTGCTTGTACAAGTTGCCCTTCTGTGACTAGGACCTAGGCTAAACCCCAAACTGCCTTGTGAGGGCGCTGTAACCTAAAACTTTACGAATACTCTTGGTAACCAAAACAGTCATGTCGATGAAATTTCTTTGGTCCCCAATGCCCTTTGTTGCAAGTATCTGTTGGTACTGAAAGGGTTATGATGAATCTTAGTGTTTTTTGAAATCAAACCCTAGGTCTTTTACCCATGGGTAGCTTTGATCTTCCACCGGACTAGGGAAATTTTTTTTGCAATGATAAGGGCTCCCGCCCCTCGGGGGCCCCAACACGCATGAAAGACATTATTGTTTTTAATGACACTTGGGGTTGTACTTTTCTTAATTTATTGAAGTTTAACTATGAACTTTGACCCCCATTAGGGGGTACTACATTGAAGAGCTAGAGAAGAGAGGGGTGACCCTGATGCCCAAGATCATTTCCCCCCCAATGAGTACCAGTACTCATAAAAGGTTTAATAGGAAATAGTGAGTGGCGGAAAAATGTGTCCCTGGAAAAACCCTTTCGCGGTAGATCATATAAATAGACTCAAATCAAAGAAATACTCAAAATTCATGGCTTCGGATACCATTTTTCTGGTAAATACCAATTTTACATTCGTTGAAAATGTTTCAAAGGAACTTGCAAGTGTCATTTAAAAAGGGTGTGGTGGCCGGAAACAGAGAAAATTCTGCCAGTGGGGGTTTGGGGGAACCCTGAGTGCTGGGCGGGTTTTCTGGCACCGACCACTGTGGGCAGAACCCTGGTCATTGAAATATTATGACCTTATCATTTATCTTTACAAGTTCTCATTTTTAGTAGATGTTTAGACAGAAAATCGTGACATTTTTAGTGATTTTGTTTCCCAAAAGGGAAATGCAATTTTTAAAATTCAAACTGGATTCCAACTGCCTCTAGCTACCGGGTAATCTCAGTGGTCTATTTGGAAGGACATTTGCTCTAAAATTTTGGAAAGGTTGGGGGTTGGGAATCCCACCCGAGTAACATGCCTGTGGATTTTTGTTTTCACAGAACTCGGGAAGTACTGAGTATACAGTGCTTTACACACATTGCTGAAAGGGTAAAACCAAATATTAATCTTTATCCCGGTGAAAATTTAACATCTATTAAAATTCAAATGTTACATTTTTTGTTTTCTAAAAGACGGGCACTTCTTAAAAAAAAATTTAAAAAAATTAAGAAGTTTGGGTAGTTGGAGTTAATCGAAAGACACTTTTTCGTATGCACAAAATTACCACAAAGTACGTTACTCCCTCAGAGGTGTGGAAAAAAAGGTAGGGTGTGCTTTGGTAAATTTTGTCAAAGCCAGTATCCGTACTTGTTGTACCCCAAAAAACATGCATGAAATAAAAAAAATGTGGAAATTTGAGCTCAATTGGTCATTGAAGAAGCAGGAAAATAATGAAAAAAAAAACACCTTTGTTGCATAGAATCGTGTGCTTTCAGATGCTGAGAAAGGCTTCATGCCTGAAGCCTCTTCAGATTAAAATTTTTTTGGGTGAAAAATTATCCTTTTCGTTTCGGGTGTTGTTTATAAAAATTTTTTAATACCCAAAGTTCTCCAGTGCTCTTTACCAAGAATGTTTTATGGTCATTAATTTTTTTTGAGTATTTCCCAAAAAGATTTTACCTCCTTTAAGTTAATCAAGTAAGAGGTTAAATTATCCATATTTTGAAAAAAAGATTTTATGTATTGTTTTGTACCCGTACTCTGATGTGTGATAAAAAACTGTATGTCAACACATTAGTGTGTTGGGGTTTCACATTCAAATCAGGGACCTACAACAAATAAATAGGGTCCCGGGTTGGGTGAAGGGTTTCCAGTTGGAAAGTGTGTTAAAACCAATGAGCAGTTGCCAAAAAGATAGAGGGACAATAGGAGATCTCCAATTGGAGGTGTTTACACACTTGGGATAGAAGGATTGCAATACGTGGCTTTGGCAGTCATAGTTGATGAATTGTGACGCGTTTTCACTTTTCCCCTCGTTTTAGGTCAATGACGCAATTGCAATCCATTATTTGTGTTAAAAAACCCTAATAAACTGCTTTATCCCTGACGTAATTATTCCGTTCATTTTAAATTTTTTGTATATCTTCATTATATATTTGATATTGACTTCTGTCTCTTAATAACATGGGCTTTGCCTTTATCCTATTCTTCAAATCAGGAAAGATGTTTACCCTTTAGGGAGGGGTGCTCTTTGTAACCCCCAGGATCCTCGTTGTTGGGCATGTTGACAGATTGGGTGCCCATCAGTCTGGTTCAGGGGTGCTAGTGTTCAAGGCAACAAAGTAAGGGTTTTTCAACAGCTCATGCAAACTACAGAGATAAGTTGTTTATTTAAGAGTTCTTTTTATATTAATTCATTCTTTATTTTTGAAAGCGTTTCAGATGTACATAGGTTTTGGAGCATTTTTACTATCCCCAAATGTCTGCTCTTTAAAATATTACAAGGAATTTGAAGAAACTTATCATAGAATATGTTTTTTTTTTATCTTTTAACAAAAAGTTTTTTTTTTTTATTTATATACCGCTATTTTTGGGGGCAATTTTTGACGGGGACTCTTTCCCTTTCAGGATCATGAGTTTGTCAGGAAGCGTTTATTCTCCATTTGTACCATCAGGAACAAGACTGGATTCATCAAAGCCTGTCTGAAACAAACCCCAAACCTTCGCTTCTGGATTATGCCAACTAGGAGGGTCCTCAGGACATCTCTTTGTCCGTAAACTATTCTTGTGGCCAAAGGGGAAGTTACCATGCACCTTTTTGTTTTTTATAATTGACTCCCCTCCCTCCCGACTTGACCCGGCTTTTTCCTTCCTAGATTTTAAAAGGAAAAGCTTGGGACACAGCCTTCGCAGTGGCTGCACCCGGGTTTTGGAAAAACGCTCCAAAGGGCTAAGAGAAGCTGCGTGTTGGGCTGTGTTCAAATGCTCCTCAAGACACTTTTGTTCCCAAAACCATCCTAATTTGCTCCTCTTTTTGTTTGGTTTTCTTGGTTAGTCATTTTGGGTTTGTTTTTTGTATTGATTTTTTTGTTTTTTTCCCTCTCTTTGTTAGGCGCTTGTTCTTTGTATTTGCGCCATACAAATGCTTTGGATTGCGCCATATAAATGCTTTTTTATTATTATTATAAGAAGAATGATGAACACTTTGAAGCGCCGTATCCTCAGGGCTCGAATTTGGGGGGGAAAATCCACAAGACCACAGGACGTGTATCTAAAAATTGTTTACTGGACCGGGAAAAAATTTTTACAAGACCAGATTCAAATGAGAAAAGACTTCCTTGCACAGTTTAACTTGCATTTAATTGAACAAGCACTAAGACTTTTATAAGAGAAGATTTACCTATTTGTCTTTTAGGTTATTAGGCCTTACTATATTTCTTTTAAAAGAGTGAGTTAATAATTTGTTATTGAATTGAAACCAAGCCCGCCGGACTTGTCGGTCATGAGTTTACTGGCCCAGTAAAAAAATTTCATGGCCTCGGGCCTGCGGTCCAGTGTCAAATTGAGCTTCTGAACCCTTTCACTGACAGGCCCCCAGGGTGCTGTTATTCACTCATTGTTTTAACGAAGGTATACAGAGTTATGAATATGAGACCCATTTTGTGGAACACTTGGAAAGGGTTTTACAAGGTGCTGTGATACAGTCTGCAGCCAACCATGCGAAAACCCCAGGGCAAACTTCATTTCTTTTATGATAAGTGTACATGGCTCGATTTCAGTGAGTTGTCAATATTTCCATAGGGGATTTGTATTGTGACATCACACTTGCTTGAAATTTAAGGTTTGCAGTAAAGATCAATCTTAGCTCTTTGTAAAAAATCGAGCCGGGGATAATTTTTTCAACTATTTTTTGGATCCCATTTTTAGATAATTATTTTTGGATATTTTTTATATTTATATTTTTTTGATTTAAATTTTTTGTAACTTTGGTTTTTTTTTTGTGTGTAGATTTCATGTTTCAGTCACAGATTCCATGGACAAGCAAAGGTACGTCAATTTTCCCAATAAAAGCCATTTTTGGGACTTGGCGGCTACAGCTATCCCAACGTCTGTTGCTAAGGGTGTTGCAAGTACACCCTTTCTTCAATGTTTGTGGCGGTTTGTCGCTGTCTGCTACCCGGTCGGTCCCACCCAAACGTCCAGCGGAGGGGGGTTTTTTTTTGGGAAGGCTGGAGACGACGATCCGTTTTGGCGGCAGTCTACCCCCAGGCCGCAGTACACCACACCTCAATTCCCACAATATTGTACAACACCCAAAAAACCCAGGACGGACACAGTAATGGAAAATGACTTTGTTTTGTTAATTGTACTTCTCTCTCCTTCTTCCTCCCCTAGTCCAATGTATACTTAAAAAAGTGTGGCTGATCTTTAATAAACCCCCACTTTCTCTCTTAATTAAATGATTATAAAGAGATGAAACATAATACAGATTATGTAATGATTGTGTAGTTCTTGACAAAAATTTTTGACTCACACTAATGATATGAGGCTCCTCCGTAATCAGCGACTGCAACAATCACTCTATTACTCTGGTAAAAAACACTGTTGAGTGCGGTGCAACGCGGGAAAAAGAGAGCGAGCGATGCCCGCTCCCTCCTTTTATCTCATTTGCTTTAAAGGGTGGCAACCCCCCAAACAACTGCAAGTAGGGGGTTACCGACAGCTAGGTACTAGCCCGGGTTGCGTTGCCAAGCAAACCCCAAAACTGGCTGGCGGATCCCAACACTCAAAATGCTTGCATTTTCCAGTTTTGATGACGCCGAAATCTAGCTGTAGCTGTAGCTGTTGCCATATTTGGACCGGCTTTGGGAACAGAGAAATTTTCAAATCTGCAGTTACAAAAAATCTTTTTTAGCGACTTGAAATGCCGTAAAAACATTCCCTTTACTTTGTTGAAGAAAAAACTACCAAACTGATTTTTGACGTTTAGTTTAATTTGTTTTTGCCCCAATCAGCGGATGTTGTTGAGATTTTAACTGAAGTTAAGGGCCTTCCATGCTAGCCCCCCAGACAGCCATTTTGGAAATCCCCTCGCTGCTTGCATAAAGGGGAAAAACAACGGTGTAACCCGCGGTAAGAAAAAGTCTTCTTGTCTCTATGAAAATCTTCTTCTTTTTTAATCAATCAATCAATTGTTTTATTGTCACACATTTTATTACATATACAGTGAAATTCACTTTGGCTTGCGAGTCTAAAAAATATTATTAAAAAAAAAAAAAATAAATTACAAAAAATACAGAAAACCTTAAACCACCCAAAAGGGATACAATAACAAATAAGTAAACAATTTCGCACATTATGCAAATAGACAACAGTAAAAAAAATTTCAAAACCCCCAAAACAAATAAAAAGTATTAATCATTAAGTAACCCTTTTTGCCTTTTTAAGTGCGGGGAAATTTTGGGGTCGGCAAAAATTTCCCGGCCTGACTGGGGTTTTGATGATTGTGTTTTTTTAATAAAATGTTGTGATGTTCTTGACTTGAAGGGGTACTGTCGTCGTGATCCAGCGAGTCGTGGCCGGACTTTAAATTTGAACTCTACCCGTTATGCACATGTGCTTTGCTATAAAAAATGACGGTGCCCTTTAAAGTTTTTTTTTTTTGTGTTGGGCAGTCAACTGAGCGCGTGTAGTAACTGGGTGAGGTTCATGATCTATGGGCCAGCCACAAGCAGACTATGTCACGGGCGACAACGCCCTTTATAAATTTAAAAAATAAATTTTTTACACTGATTTTGATACACTGTGCATTTTTTCCTCTATATTTTTGTGTGTTTTTTTTATTCCCGTAGGGAGCGAGGGGGACAGATGAGTAGCCATTGGTGTAAATCCCCGGGCCAGTATCCCCAAAAAACTTCAACCCCTTTGGAATCAATGGTATGACATCTGGGCCCCAATTTCATAGAGGCTAAGCACAAAAATGTGGGTTTGCATGAAATTTCTTCATTGATTAAAACAGGGATTACAACCAAATTTCCCTGGGTTTTTTGGTTCATACAGGGAAAAAATTGCAAAGGGAAATAGAATAAAGTCATGGTCTTGGGTATAAAAAGGCCTGATGTTTGCTGGTCTTTTGTAAAAAGGAAGGATTTCAACTTAACGGGTTAGTTTCTTTCTCTATTATTTCAGACCTTACCACCAAGGCAACTTGTGGCTGATTGAAGCTCTGCAAATTTGCTGCGTAGTAAGTCAAAACTGTTTGGCTTTTATGAAAGAAAGTGAGTTTTTAAATATAGAGAGGGGGTTTTGCAAGCTTGGTACAGGCATCAACATTGTGTGTTTACTCATGCGTAAAACCCCAGCTTCGTGTTTTGCCTGCACTTTACAATTTAATCTGAGCATGTCATTAAAAAAAAAATTTTAGTTGTATTTTCGCCCCATATTAAAAACATTTTTAGTATTTCTTTTTAAGGTGTCTTATGATATATACAGAAAATTTTTAGGGCATTTGAAGGGAAAAAAAAAAGAAAATGCGTGTAAAAGTTTTTTTTTTCTTTGCTTGAAACCTTTCTTCCACATGTTTAACGTGTGGGGCGAAAACAAACCCGTTGAACAAAATACTCTTCAACCATTTCTCCATTGTAAAAGAACATTAAAACAAAGATTTTGGGTTTTTTTTGCTCGCAAAAGTTATGCCTTGTGTATCTACTTTGGCCTAGGCCTTAAAAAAAATCTGACGCGCATCCCAAAGCGGTGATATGGTGTTATTGTATTTTTCAAAATGCTTGCAAAAACCCCTCTATTTTCGCAGTAATATCGTTAAAATAATGAATTTGCGGAGACCGCCCAACATAGGGTAGATAGCTGTTTGGGGGCGCCGGCAAAATTAAAATTTCCCAGGCGTTGGTTCAATTCCGTCTAGTCAATTTTTTTGTTCAACCCCAAAAAAAATCCAATTTACCGGTCAGTTCCTTGTAGTTTATTTTTCATATTTATTTCATTCGTACCTTAACAGGGATGACAGCATCACATTTTACCCTTTTCTAAATCTCTTACGGTTAAAAATTTTAATTTATTTTTTTTATATGATTCCAAACGAATTCCCAAAATGGCGTTTTGGTTTTTTTTTTAAAAAAATGTTTGTCTGAATTATGGGGTTGTTTTGGGGGTTTCCCCCCTTTCCCCCTCTCTCTAATTTGTGTTTACAAAAAATATTACTAATAGGTTGTAGATCTAAAGAATATGGAAAGTGGACCCCCAAAAAGGACATAAATTACTAAGATTTGAAAATCAAATTGGTTAATAGACCTCCTTGCATACTCTGCATAGCTGAGGTCTGACAACGTAAATGCAAGTGCATGTGTGTGCCAATAATACTGGACCAATGAGGTACGATTTAGTGTTTACATGCAGACAATAATTCTTGCTGAGTATTTGCAAGGTTTAATAAGGGAATAAAAGAGTAAGCTTTGAGGTCTTAACTGGCCGTTTAAAACAGCAGGGTTGTGGCTTTGTGATGAAGGACCGTTTTTGTTGAAAAGCATAATAATGTTGGAAAATCTGTACAACTTTTCTGTTACCTTTCAATTCCTGTCAAGTCCTCGGGTCCTGTTTTGCAAAGATGCATGCCACGCTCAACGGTTGTGCAACACTAACCGATTTAAGATTAGATACCAGTATGTATTGATTTCGTTTTGCGTAAGTTAGTGCCTGCGTAAGCCTGCACAAAAGGTATGTTTAAACACTTCTAGCTGTGTTTATATCACACGTTTAAACATGGCCATGTGATCTCCTCTCGACCAATCAGAATGGATAAACTGTCTCCTTCAGGGAGAAGCCAGTGATTCAGATGAGGATGCCGAAGCAGCAGCAGTAGGAGGAGGAGGGGACGATACCGAAGAGGATGTAGATGATGAGATGCTGTGTGTGTCTTCACCTGAGGCTTATACTACGGCATCACCTCCGCGCCTCGTTATCCATAACGCTTTTATTATCGGGCGTTTTACCAACTTTCTGAGAGTCCTTGGCGATGACTAGAGCAAGCTAGTCGAAACTTTGAGACCAAAAAGAACTTACTCCGCGGCAGTGCAGTTAATTATGAGAAGTCCCCCCGATCCACAAAGCTAAAGTAGTAGTCCCGGTCGATTTCCTACCTACCACCCAAGGTAGTAGTTAATAAGCAGGACAGTTCTTTTCAGAACTGAGAAGTCTCCTGAATTCCGAAAATTTGTTCCGCGGTAGTAGAACAAATAGCAAGACAAGTTCTCTAAAGAACACAATCTACACAGCAAAGTAGATAATTATACACATGGTGTTACCGCAAACCAAATATACATTGATACCTCACCATGCAATGCCTCAGAAACCATAGTCCTTGGCTTCGCAACCAGAATTAATAAATGAAAATAAATGAACACAAGGTATCTTAATTTAAAATAGCTCTATACCTGTTATAAAGTAATTGCTGTGAGATGCCCTAGATAAAGCACTATATCAATTTGTGTACTAATGCTATTTGTTTACTTGCTTGCCGTGCAGAGATCCTTACAGCTTGAGCAAGACGCTACAGGAAGTCAAGCCCTCTATGTCATACTCTATATGCTGAGATTCAGTTTGTTCGGCAGCTGGAGGTAAGAAATAATCCTCTCTCGACTTCCAGTTGAACTCTCCTTAAACCTGTTGTCTCTGTTATAAGTAATATGACCTGTATAACTTTTGTCTGTTTACAAAGACCTTGGCTCAATTTCTTTCTGCTGCTTAACAGAAAGCACGAATTTGCTTCAGTGTCAGCGTATTTCACAGGTGAGCAAGAAAATTGGGCAGCAAGCTTGCACCATTACCATGGATTTGCATTGTAATGTCATTCATTTTCATACAGTAAGCACTGGAAGGTTAGCATGCCTTTTCCTGAGCTTACTGTTAACAGCACTATGAAATGGACACTCGCAGAGTATGCACAAAGTTGGCCATTAAGCAACTCTATGAAATTGGGCCCTTGTCTTCTGGAAGAGCATTTGAGAGTAAACTAAATGGCTCTTTTCATGGCCACTACCTCTTCCTAAGAGAGTTCATTACACACATTGTAGCTAAAAGTCAAACAAAAACTTGGAAACAGTCAAAATAATTGTTTGCTCTGGATTTTGCCTTGGGTCATTTCTCATAGACCAGGGTTCCCCCACAGTGGTCGGTGCCGGAAAACTCGCCCGGCACTAAGGATTCCCCAACCTCCACTGGCAGAATTTTCTCTGTTTCCGACCACAACACATTTTCAAATCTGAAAGCATATACCTGCCTGCTGCCTTTATTGCATCGATGCTAAATTTTGTTGCCAATACTTGTGTGTTTTCTTGACCAGGTGTTCAAGGCATGCAGACCAAGGCTTCCTCTCAGGGTGTATTTCCTCATATACTCGGGGTCCACCGAGGAGTAACGATACTTGACAACGCTCCGGAAGGAGGAGCAAGCATTTGAACATATTATCAAGGAGAAAGCTGTGAGTAATTGTCGAACCTTCCTCATCCAATCCCCTCCCAAATCTCTTCCCAAGGCCTACCCACTGCTTCCCCATTCATAATAGACTCTTCCCGTGAATTATGTAAAGTGAACATCGAGTGTTGCGCACTCTCCCTACTGGTTGGCAAAATGAGTGAACATCGCGCCTTTTTGTATGGGACTGATGGTGGCGTGACGCACACGCGTTTGTGCGTCTTCCTAGTGCACAACTCTATGGTGTTTGCCAACCAATAGTGTTAGTACGCATGCATGAATGTAGTCAACATATTTCATGGGAAAGGTCCATTCCTTAGCAGGGAAACAGGCAATTGAAGAAATTATGAGGAAGCTGACAGTAAAATGAAGATTAACCCTCATGCAACGACCTCCTTAATCCAAACCAGTGCCTTCCTCAAGTCCCTACCGTACCCCCCCCCTACCATCTGACCTCAAAATTATTCCCTCTTTTAATAACACTTAAAGACACCTCACTCAGACAAACAAGAGGCGAAAAAAGCTCTCCCTCCCCTCCTTCCAGAGAAGCTTACATCCTCGTCACATTAGTGGTTTCCTAAGTTCACTTTATGTTGTCTACTATGGTTCTACAGACAATGGTGTTATCTGAAGAGGTCGAAGGTCGTGGGGAGATAACGCCACAGCTCAGTAGAGACCAGCAGTCTGCATCTAGCTCCCCGCAGAGCAGGAGGGTGCCCTTCACAGGGACTCGTGCAACAAAAGGTGTGATTAAAGACGTTGCCATTCAAAAGATTTACACCGCAAAAGCTTACACACTGAACTTTAATGACGGACTTTTTGTTTACTCAAAAGCATTTGATTTCCCCAGATATTCTTTAAAAAAATTTGAGTTTCTTTAAATTTGTCGGGGGCACCTCCCCTGATGCCACTGAATCGACTTTGAACTCCATAACTCTTTTATCCTAGGAAATATTTAGGTTTTTTTTTTGCAATAATAATGACGTAGGCCTCTCACCAAAAATGAATCTTTGTCAAAATATTGGGAATTATTGTCCCCCGCAGAAAAGGGCTTCAGGGGAACCTACTCTATCGATATGAACCATCAAATCGCACTTTAATTTTTGACTCGGATATGAAAGAAAGTTTACAGGCCTGTGGAAAATTATAAAATTTTGTCAAAATTTGTTTCTGTAAAGTTTAAATAAGTTATTTTATGCTGGTTATCTCTTGTTTTTTATCTTAAATACCACCTTGGTAATAAAAATATCTTTACTATTGACTTTTACAGGTGATCGTAGACATGCGTGAATTCAGAAGGGAGCTGCCATCTTTAATTCACAAACGAGGCATAGATATAGAGCGGTAACAATTGAGGTACGTGAAACCACAAGTTTTAATTACAGAAATCTCCAATTATCAAATGACAATGTTTAGCGTAATTTGAATCACACATTAAACGTCACGTCACATGTTAAAGTTTGGTTTTGTTTTCTTCACATGTTAAAGCAATGTATGTGGGTTCCTGAAGTTCCCAAAAATATTTGATACTTGCACGGTTTATTATTCTGTACCTTCCTGTAGTCTATTGGTCATATTTTAACCCTGTTAAATGTGCTTCTTTCCTGCTGTATTGTAATTTGGGGGGGGGGGGTGGTTTTGACTAGGAGCATATTTTAACGTGTTACTATAATACATGTGTTATTGCTTTTCTTTGGTGTTTTGAATTTTATTGTTTTGGGGGGTTCTTGTATTGTTATCGCTTTGATTTTTTTTTGTTTCTTAATCCAACAATTTTTGCTTTATCCTGTGTGTGATGATAATATAATTCTTAAGCGTCTTTCTAATGGACACGAGCGTTGTGGCTGGCTCGGTAGGAATTCGAACCCCCACCCAAACCCCCAAACCAACTCAGAGCCTCAGGCACATAAGCACTTTGCAATGAGACCTCGATCTTACTCTCCATTCATTGCGTTTAACAGGTCAGGGAATATATCCTAACCCTGAGATCTGCGTGGAGAGAAAGAGCATCAGTGATCTGATAGGATCCTTGGCATCGGGGAGGTTGTTCAATCAAGCCATGTCCATGACCCGCTACTACAAGAACCCTGTACTGCTCATCGAGTTTGACCCCAAGAAATCCTTTTCCTTGCAAGTAAGTCTTTTTTCTTTCACAAGATCTTCATCGCTAGTGAACTGTATTCTTCTTTAGTCGAGTAGTGTCCTCGGCCAATGATGTCAAGAGGGAAGTGTCCCCAGATCTCCCTGTCCTTCATGCATCCACTGGGCCCAAGTTCATGGCTCTACTTATCGCCGAATTATGCACTTAGTGATCATACTCTTCGCTTACAGGGCAACCGCAGGAATTATGCGCTATCTACATAAGTGAAGAATGCCTAAAAATGTGGAGTATGCATGCGCACAGGCAAAAAAAAACCTGCTTACCTTTGAATCGAAAGCGTGTAAATCCCTGCTTCTAGTAAACAGAGCCATGACATTGGGCCAAGATCTTCACATGGGAAATAGACCTGTGATCATAAGCAAACAATCTTGCTCTTATCTTGTTTTATCTTGTTTTGTTTACATGGCTAGACTGGGTGTGTGGTGAACATATGGATTTTTTTTTTTAAATCCTTGTGCATTGTTTCTTGTGCAATATTTGTATCTGCCATTTGTAACTTTTTTAACTTTTTGTTTTTTGTAGTGTTTTTAAACTTGTGCGAGCAATGTAATTTCTTCTTTTTGGAGAGTAATAAAGTTTCTTATGTCTTATGTCTTATGTCTTATGTCTTCAGCTACAGCCAAGATACATCGATGTGAATTATTGAAGTGTCAATTTGGACTTTGCCTAATAAGTCATACATTTTCCTTTTTTAGTCCAAGAGTACAGCCTCCAGCGAGATTACCTTCAATGACCTGTCCTCAAAGATTGCTCTCCTTACAATGCACTTTCCCAAGCTGCGGATTCTATGGTGTCCAAGCCCTCATGCTACCGCTCAACTCTTTGAAGAACTGAAGGTAAAAGTCATGCCACAAATACTTTGCAATACACTTTTATTTCTATATTTGCAAATTGAAAGTGAAGAGATAACGGGAGAAAGTAAATCCACTCACTGCTTCAATTTTGCACAATCATGTCTTTATAAATACATATTTGTGTTGCCTTTTAATACTGAGTTCTTATACAATTCTGAGTTCTTAAAAGAGTGCTTTATCACACCAATTGGCGTCTCAAAGCGCTCAATATTTTTTTCCTGCAAAGTATGCGGAGCTATGTTTTGAAGTATGAGACCTATTCCTTTAAGTAGTGGCATGTAGTGGTTTACAAGGTGCTGTGGTGCAATATGCTACCGATCAAACAAGGAACACCGGGGCCAACCCATTCTCTGTAGGATAAGTGTAACTGGGTTCTTTTACGTGCATTACACAACACACGGGACCTATGGCTTTACGTCCCATCCGAAGGACGCAGCAATAATGGTGAAGTGTCTTGCATAAAGGTATTATATAGTTAGGCAGATATGTGCATTTAGAGCAAAGAATTGTGGGTTTTGACGTACAAGCATGAAATTTGGTAGAGTCGTAGGCCATGTCTCATGGAATATTTTAAAATTGGGAGCCACCTGAAAAAAGTAATATGGTTGCCATGGCGGCCATTTTTTAATAAATTGCCGCCTAAAAATCATATTTGACGTAGAAAATTCCATTTACGATTAAGATTCAAAGAAACTTAGGACTGCAAGTATATCAGAACGACCCAGATGTAACCCAAGAATGGTCAAAAAGGGGCACGGTTAAATCTGCAAAAGTGAGAAGTCACATTTTTGTGGGGAAATTTGATATACTTGGCTCCTAAGATCAATTTTTTTTTATCTTAAACGTAATTTTTTCAAACTATAACTTTTGGCGGCCATTTTTTTTAAATGGCCGCCATGGCCACCATGTGACCTTTTTCAGGTGGCTCTCAATTTTAAAATATCTCCTGAGCCATGGTCTACATGTCTGCAAAATTTCATGCTTGTACGTCAAAACCCACATTTTTTTCACATATCTGCCTTACTATATATACAGGATTGGTACAGCTGATAAAATAGTCGCAGACAGTGTTCATGTTTTGTGTGATTCAACATATGCATGAACAAACAAACCTGTGAAAGTTTGAGCTCAATTGGTCATCGAGGTCACGAGAAAATAGTGAAAAGAGACCTTATGTGTTTTCTGTTTTTTCAAACATCAAGTTTTTATCACGCATGATAAAAACTATTGTTTTACTCATTTCTCAGAAACGATAGCCTTTTAGGCAGAAATATTTTAAGGAACCCTTTGTACCATTACTTACTTTAAATCATGTAAGTTATGTGTGAATCTGTGAACATTTGTGTTTTTCGATCTTACCAATAGTGTACAGGGCCTTTAAGGACACAAGTTTCGATGTTGTTTCACAAAGCAGTTGTGATCCAGGGCCCTATTTCATAAAGCAAAAAAAAATTCTTCTATACATGAGCCAGAAGACTTGACAGTAGGTGTGTACAACACAGTAGATTTGCATTGTTGCATCACTCATCTGCTGCTTACAAGATCCACCGACAAGTTTGTGCGCCTTTTGCCTTGCTCAAAGTAAGCAGTTTTTATGAAATGGAAACTGTGCTATAGGCGGCTCCATATAAAGAAAAAGCTGCTTACAGGCTCTAAGAAATTAACCCTGACTAAGGTTGTGTGCATAGCGGCTACAGCTATGGCTATGGCTAGATTTCCACGTCATCATGCGTCATCAGTATAAGATGTCCTTAGCAACAGTTGTAGCCGTAGCTGTAGCCGCCACTCGGATACGGCCTTACTCTATTCCCTGTCGAGCATTTTACATATACAACCAACATCTTGGGATTCCTGCTACACTGAAGTGATCAGTCTCATGTACATTATTATTATTTTGTTTTTTCATGTAAGTTCTCCCCAAACAAGGCTAAAAGCCACTCTTGGTAAGGGGCTACAAGAAGAAAAATTATTAAATGTGAAAAATAACTCGGGGGGGGGGGAGCTGAAGGTAGGAATTGATATGCCTCTTAAAACAGTTTGGATTTTAAAGGATGTAGGGAAACATGTACCAGGCAGCGAAGAGTTCCAAAGAAATGCGGTATACGTGGAATAAAGCTGTTGGAATGGCTCCTTGTTCTACATCTCAGAGATCTAAATCAAGAGTGTATGGGTGAGAAGAACCAGAAAGTTTGGTTTCACGCTCAAACATCCTGATTGGAGGAACTAGGTCGGACACACTGGTGGCACATTTACCATGAAAATATTTGTAGAAAAGACAGAGGCTGGCTACAGACCTACGGTGGGAAAGAGGTTGTAACGTTGATCCCAGCACTTCACCAACAAAATTAACAATACGCTTCTGCACTCTATCTAATCAAGATAAATGACAGGCAGAAGCTTTGGCCCAAATGTAACAACAATACTCCATTAAGTTGTCTTATACATAACATAAGTGTAACCACAAATCTTTACATAGGGGATTTGTTGACGTTGCCTTTTTTATCTTTACATCTTTTTTTTCTCGAAAAGGTCGGTCGTGAGCAGCCAGACGCAGTGGCAGCGGCAACGATTACGGCGAGTGAAGAGGCACAACAAGCAAAATACAACCACAAACCCTACGACATGCTGCTGAAAATGCCAGGGGTGAACGTCACCAACTGCCGGTGAGTCCAGCCAAACGAAATCCAATCCTTCACTGTTTCTTGAAACGATCTTGAACAATCTTGAATCCTTCAAAATCCATCCTCAGATTTTGCCTGTTATTGAGGGAGTTGTACACAAGCTTGCAACTTTTCAGCTAATCATCTGATTACCTATTCTTCATATAATAGTAGTGCCATAGCAGGCCAGGAATTTCATCTTTGAAAGGGCAGAGTCCAGCATTCTCCTGAGGATGATCAGAGCATACTGATCGAAACGTTGAGTTGTCAAAACCACTGGTTCGTTTCAGAACCATCACAACTCGTAGAGAGATTATTACATGATGTTACCACAAACCTTACTAGATTCAGGCATGCAACTTTTCCTTGGATCAGCTGATTTCCTTATTTTTTATTCTCAGTTTTACCATTCAAAATTGAAAAATACTGTACAAAATCATTGAAATTTTGTCATTTCCTCTCTTTTGGTGAAGTTTGACTTGAGATGTTATTTACTCATACCATATTTGTTGTCTCCTCCTTCTCTCTCGTCAACCAACTCTCCCCCATTATCCCGCCCCTTTTTAAGTGACACCTTCCGTGGTCCTCTGTTACTACTCATTGCAAATTCCCTTTCAAAAGAAAAAAACAAATCTGACGTTTTTGTTTCTTCCAGGCGTCTTCTCAAGTCCATCAGAGATTTCACAGAGCTGAGTGCCCTAACCCAAGAGCAGCTTGCTAAGATCTTGGAGCATTCAGGAAACGCTAACCTCCTCTGGTCGTTCCTCCACACCAAGGGGACGGTTAACAGGGACCCCAAAGCGTCAAATCAGGCGGGGAAGATCCAGAAGGGGGGGGGGGGACCAGACCGTTTTATGGAAGAAAGATGGGAGGGAAGAGGTGACATGTGATGTTGTCGGTTTTTACCAGTAATCACGTTTGTTTTTGTTTGTGTGGTACTTAAAGGAGGGTGTGTACAACATTGGTAAGATTGAAAATTTAAATAATCACAAATTTGCACATAACTTACATGGTATGAAGATGGTCATGGTGGTAAACTTCCCTTGAAATAGTTTGGCTTGAAATGCTATAGTTTTTAGGAAATGAGTAAAACACTTAGTCTTTATCGAGCGTGTCCAAAACCCTGATGTTTGAAAACAGTGAAAACATATAATGGGGTTTTTCATTGTTTTCTCATGACTCCGAAAACCGATTGTGCTTAACATTTCACAGCTTTGTTATTTCATGTATATGTTGGGTCACATAAAGTGTGGGATACTAGTCTTTGAAAATTACCAATGTACATGTGCTTTAAAGCACCCTCTCTGGTCAGGGTGTAAGGGAGTGGCCTGATAGCCCGTTCCGATAGTAGATGACATTTCCCGATAGTAGATGACATTTCCAGGAACCAGATTCATTGTTCCTGCTGGCTAATTTCTCATGATGTAGAACAATTTGCTGCATATTTCGCTGATTAGCGTTACATTTTAATTTGGGACATAATTTCTACAACATTATATAAATGTTCTGCCTTGCCAATTATGCTGGAAAAAGAATATGCAGAATGTTGCAACAAGCAAATCATGATCAATAAGTTTGATTCCCGTTTTTAGTTTGAACAGATGTAATAGGTCAAGCCAAAGCGAAATGATTTTGATGGGGAGTATGCATAAAATGGTCTTCCAAATTTATATCAAACCAGAATATTTTTTGTTAAAAGATGACAAAATAACACATGACCACAGAGTTTTATCTTTATGTTTACAATTTTGTTTATTTTCGTATCTACTTTGTTGTTAGAAATTACTTCATCAATACATCTGGGCCCAATTTCTTAGAGCTGCTTAAGCACAAAAAGTAGCTTAAGCACAGCAAAATTGTGCTTACCAGAATAAGGTTACCAGCCAAACTACCATGTCACATGTACAATTTGTGACTGGTATCCTGCCGATTTCTGCTGGCAGAAAATTGTTAGGCAATATTTTCTGCTTAAGCAGCTTTACGAACTTCTGCCCTGATGTTTTGTATTGGGTCAGGCAAAGCAACCTCGATGTAGTCCAACCAACAGAGTGTGGTTGGACCACTGTTTGTGAGAGCCAGATTGTTTGTACAACGTAAAGGCTAGAAAACTCTGAGGGAATACATAAAGCAATATTTTCTGCTTAAGCAGCTCTATGAAATTGGGCCCAGATAATAAGAACTAAAAAAGTTTAGGGGTAGGAACCATGTATATTGTTATCATTTGGGGAAAGTGTTGGTTCTGAATGCAAGAGTTTTTGTGAAGATGTGCCCCCCTTTTCTTCATATCAAAAGAATTGATAAAAATCAAACGGTGCAATCTCCATGAGGTATCAGATTTTATATTTTCGTACAATGTGCCATCAGGCTGTGTCCGTCCATATCATGCCTGCAGGAGTCTCTTTCTTTTCTCTATGGTGGTGTTATGTTCATGTTTATTAATTGCAAAATCTCCCAGACAATTGTTTCTTATGTTATATTCATTCAAATGAAATTAAATCTTGACATGTTTTGTTAAAAGAACAGTTACATCATTGGTTTTAGGAAGAGTCAATTTCTTTCCCGATTTTTAAACTAAAAATAAACAACCCATGATAAACAACCTGACAAAATTACATCAAATGAAGCTTTTACCAAATGCCTTACAAAAGAAGTTTGCAAATGTTTTGCTGCTGTCAATCAAAGATATGTTATCAAAGATGTCATCCAAAGTTAGAATAGTTTGCAGACTGCCAGGCCTGGAATTTAATTTTTGAGAGGGCAAGGCCATTTTCATTTTGTAAAGGGCACTTCCATTGGAAAATCTTAAAGTCTATGGGAAACTTTTGAAGGGGCACCAATGCCAAGAATGTGCTCCTTATACTATAGTAATACAAAGGTAAAGCAATGTTCAATGCATAGACTTGGGCCGTGTCCAAATTGGCGGCTACAGATATGGCTACGGCTAGGTTTCCGCATCATCATACGTTGAAGTATATAGGATGTCATTAGCAACACCCTTAGCAACAGTCATAGCCATAGCTGTAGTCGCCAAATTGGATACAGCCTTAGTTTAGTTCACAGAACTATGTGCCGAGCCAGCTTGTCATAGGTGAATAAAAAAAAGACAAAATAAACTTCCAAACCTTGTTTCTGACATTTTTGTTCTATGCCACTGAATATGGTGGTCTTAACTCTCATTTTATATAAAGATATATTAGGTGAATGGTAAAACCAACTTCCAGCCATTATTATTTGTTTATAAAGACTTTCACTTACTATGTCATGTTATGTTTAAGTGGGAGGATTGTTGTCCAGTCTATGTTTATTGAAAAGTAATAAATCTGTCCACCACTTGGTGGCGCTATTTAACAAGCTATTTCAAAAAAAGTTGTTTGTGTCGGTGATCATGACCAGATTGTGAAGATGCGATGTTGCACTCTATAAAATACATGTCGTTTTGTCTACATCCTTTGACGAAGGTAAAGAAAATGTTCATTGCATTGGCTTAATTTATTTTAACAGAAATTAGTGCTTGGCTGGGTTTTTTGTCTGCCAGCAGACCAGCAGCAGGGAGGGACTTGCTCGATCTGAGTCTGTCATCGGTCGTAAATACTGATCACTCGGCTTGTGTAAAAAAGTCTTATAATATTACTGAGTGAGTCTTGACTACTAACTACTGTCGTTCAATGGAAATTAGGCCCTTTGGATTTCTCATGTTGTGTTGACAAATCTATCTGTCCAGATTCACTGATCTCCTTCTACTAGTTTTTAACTTTGTTCTATTAAATCATAGAGCAAGGATCTAACTTATTTATTTGGGTCAATTTTATCTCACAATTTTAGCAAAGTTTAATTTCTCAGCACAAACTATTTTGTGTGTTATTTTGATGAATTATTGACATTTTGAAAATTAATAAAAGTCAAGCTTTTTTAATTTAGTTTTAAAACTTTAAATTTCAAAATTCAGGTCTGTACTTAAATTCAAAGATTCAGAAAAATTGTATTACCGTGTGGGACCTGAACTGAAACCTTTTTAAGGCAGATTGTTTCATTCGAGTGCAACTTCAGCTTCTCGGAGTTTGATGTTAGCTTGCCATAATGGATACAAAGATGGCAGAAGGCTGAATTCCGCATTCCGTATTACATCAAGTAAGTCAAACTTTGGGCTTCTCCCCATCCATTTCTACAGGGTTCTGCTCAGGATTCCTAGAGTTAGTGGTTGAAAAATGTTTCCCAGAAACCATTGCGAGATGGATCAGTTACACGGTAGATCATATAAATAGACTCAAATCAAAGAAGTACTCAAAATTCATGGCTTCGTATTCCATTTTTACTGGTAAATACCCAATTTTACATATCGTTGAAAACCTTTGAAAGGAAAACGAAGTGGAATTTTTTAAATTTGGAAAATGTGTGGTGGTCGGAAACAGAGAAAATTCTGCCAGTTGTGTTTGGGAATCCTGAGTGCCGGGCGGGTTTTCCGGCACCGACCACTGTGGGCAGAACCCTGATTGTAGGACCAATCCACTAGATGTCTTTCTGCGAATGGAATGTTCAGGGGGTTGACCTTATATAGAATGGACATAGCTTTAGCCCTAAGATGGTGTTGGGTAGGTTTCAGCATATTGCAAGAACAAGAAATATATATTAAAACTGAACCAAGTTCCAGCCATTTTTGACTTCTAAAAACTAGACTAACCCTCTTGCTGTCTGACCATTTAATAGGCCTACCATTCAAGTGGTTTTGAATGATAGATAAACTATGCCAGCCTGAAATATGATACCATGAGGGAATGCATACGTACACAGTACACACTTAGTTCTGTGCACAGTTGTGCCACAGTACACAACCTTGGCAGTCTAACGGTTTCAAGTGGTTGGTCAACTCACTGGAAATGTTGCCAAGAGTCACTGACAGTAGGAGGGCTAAAGCCAAGTTTTGCTTTTCCAGCTTTTAAATTTATTTTTCCAAGCCTAGGTATCATTTTATTAATTGATGCCTTTGGACCAGGCATGCAACTTTTCCTCGCATCAGCTGATTTCCTCTTTTTTTATTCTCATGTTTTACCATTCAAAATTGAAAAATACTAGATACAAAATCATTGAAATGTTGTAATTTCCTCTTTTTTGGTGAAGTTACAGTTGCATGCATGTTGGACAACTTTACAATATATTGAAAACATAACCTAAGTCAGTTTAGTAATATCTTGATGGGAGAATTTTTATAAATATGATTTGGCTGTCTAAATCGTTTTGTAATTTGAATTTTTAATAAAGCATACCGCAGCTATATAGTGGGCAAGAAATACAAATTGTGTTTGCATGTTAGTAGTGGATTACTTTGAAATATTACACTTTATATATAAGATTGGTTTTTATAATTTCAGTCATCTGTCGGAGAGGACACAATGGGATCACCCAGAGTTCATCAAAGCTCCACGGATGATGGGTAAGTGTTAAAAGTAAAACCCTCAACTCTTAAAGGGTTCTCTGGATCGGATCCTGTTTCCTTCCAGTACCACCTTACACGGCATTTGTAAGCCGGGCTTGAATTTCAAGATGGTCTCCTTTCTCCACAAGGGCATGGGCGGCTGTTGTGCATGTTGTGACTGCAAAGGTTTCATGAGACAAACAAATGTTTTGCTCTCAACTGCCAAATGGGAACGCGCACCCATGTGAAAAAAACGTGGCAGAATATCAGATCATAGCAGGATAGTGTGCGGGAAGAAACCTCCCAAATCATGCAACAACACAGAGACCCGTTGATGCAAGGCAAACTCGTCTGTAGCGATGAGGTCATTGGTACCCAATATTTTCCCAAGTACCTTGCAGTAGTGTATTACACCTGTTCATTTGGCACTGTGCATTCCTGGAACCAATTTAACTCCTCAGGAGTATGCAGCTCCGGCAACCAATGGACGCTTAGATTTCTAGTTAATTCACATCAACAATCTCTCTACCCTCGCAGGTACCTACTTACTCCTGGCTGATGAGACCAATTATATTCTGTCTCTATATTTTATAGTTGCTAATTAAACTTTTAGGTTTGGACTTGACTAAAGTAAAGGTCTGAAAAGGTATACATGTATGTCTAGAAAAATACTATTTTTTTAGGTCACTGACTCGATGCTTAAATTACTGGGCAGTGGTCCATCCATTGGGTATTTCAGGCCCTGATATAAAGCACATAGTATCTGGAGACCCTTTAAAAAAGTGCCAGTAAAAAGAAAACATCACAAGTAAAGCTCTTTCTTAAGACGATAGTCGAAAAAAAGAAAGATGCCCTTTAAAGTTAAGTCTGGCAAGACGTGGTGTACATCTTCAGGGCTAGAATTTGGGCTTGTAGCTCAAACTTTTTACGAACCGGAATTTAGAGTACAAGACCAGAATTGAAGTGAGGAGAAAAAATGCCAACACAGATTAATAATTGAACTGTTTGAATTTTGAAAAAGCACTTGGAGAAGATTGATATCATTTGTATATTATGGGTAAGTAGTCTTCGATAATCAACAGAATTGTGTTTATCAGACTGAAAGTCAACATTTTAACACAAACACAAGATCGCCGGACTTGTCCAGACATGAGTTTACTGGCCCGATGCTAAAATCACTGGCCTCGGGCCAGTGGTCAAGTGTCAAATTTGAGACCTGACCTTGTAATTCAACACTTACCCTAAGACTCTGATGCTAATCATGTAGTGATTTTAATTTTGTTTTATGTACGTGTAGATGAAAGGGGCAACATCCAGCTAGCATCTTACAGAGCAGCCATGAAGATCAGGACGCTCCAAAAAGTCATCAACTGTAAGTATTTATATGTTAAAGAGGGAGGGAAATGACCAATTCAATTAAGTGATGTTCTCATTTTCCAATAGATAGAGTCCTCATGTGAGAAAGTTACAAGTCTCTGACCTCACCTTAAAGTGGTGTAAATTGCCATTGTATTCGATACCCTTCCAGTGCAAAATTTGTCAGCATCCAAAACATCCGATGGCATCATTCTGAGAAAAATGGGTCTCTGCTTTTCTGTACGGGAATGTTTTGGTTCATAACTGACTTTCTAGAGTATTCTTAAGTTAAACCGGCCTTGAATTTGATCCTTTGACTGACGAAAAAATCGTCCTTTGGAATGTGAAGATTCATTAGCTGTTGAAATCCAATGATGTCACGTTTCAAATTTCGCTCTAAAAAAAGTCAGTTATGCACCAAAACATCCCCTTACAAAGATTTTTCTAATTTTGAAAATGGCTTTTTAAAAAGAAGATCTCTCTCTTTGCAGTACATGTGGTAGAGTTGTCCACAATCACATCGGTGTTTGAGCATTTCGGGTTTAACAACCCCAGCAACATGGTCATGACAAAAAAATCCTCCTTAGAATGTAAAGATACATTTGTTGTTGAGATCCAATGATGTCACGTTTCAAATTTCACTCTGACAAAGTCAGTTATGAACCAAAACACTGTGGGTTCGAATCCCACCCGAGTAATATGCCTGTGGATTTTTTTTCCCCAGAACTCGGGGAAGTACTGAATATACAGTGCTTTACACACATCGGTGAAAGTGCTGCTGTTGTCTGAAGTGCTGCTGTTGTCTGAAAGGCAAGTAAGAGCTTCAGCCAAACCTAGCCAAAGATCATGTCTAAACTAAGCAGTTCCAGCTGTGTTGTTGTTTGAAGGGCAAGTCAGAACATAGCCAAAGATCATGTCTAGCCAAAGCAGTTACAGCTGTAAGCCATTGGCTGAAAAGCTTGGCTGATAAACAGTTGTGGAGCAATTTAAATCAACTTTCAAATCTCACAACAGCTGTATATGTAAATGATTACGAGTTACAAGTTTTTGGTGTGGGAATAAGTGTTATTGTTAAATTTATAATTTGTACACTTTTTTATTATTATTGAATTTTTTTAAATTTTCTGATTACATTTACAGATTGATTGTGAAAATGTAGGCTTTTTAAAAAAAATTATTTACACTTGGACAATTTGATGCAGTGTATACATGGCCTAGTGGGATTCGGAGTAGTGTGTGGCAAAAAAATGCAACAATACAGTCAACTAGTATAGTATGTAACAACACTGTAATTTTACGATTTAGCACCCACCATGGGTGCATGATAAAGGACTGTATACCTGGTGCTTTCCAAGTCCTGCGGAAAAAAACACCTGCTACTCAGCTGGGATTCGAACCCTCAACCACTGCATTCTAGAGCAGATGTCATAAAACTAGACCACTCAGCGTGCCTGGTGACAAGAGCCAAATTCAAATAAGTCTAAATTTTAAGACACTGATTCAAATCCCCCCAAAACAGTGTGAAAAGACCAACCACCCACTACCTTGTATAGTCCAATACAGTCGTCTAAAAGTTCATTATAACTTTCAAAATTTAGTCTGAGTATTTCATTCGTTTGAACTTTTCAGCATCTTAAATAGTTATATGTATTGGAAGCAAATAAAGTTTATCTGTAAGAATAATAACATGGATTTATTACTGACATTGTAATTATTTCACTCTTTTCAACTATTCTCTCTATAAGAAAAATAAATAAAATTGACAAGAACTTTTTCAAATAATTCCCAATTTATATTTGGTGAACTTGTTCCAGTACGCTAGGGTCATTTATAAAGTAAACATGCCAGGCTGTGCCCACGGTTGCTGCGACTGCGGTAGATATACAGCAAGAAGAATGTTAAACATTATTCGATCTTTTTCAAATTTGTTTAACTATTTGTCTATACACTTAAAGAACAAGTGATGCCTCAAATAAAGCAGATATTTTAGATCAATGCTCTCCCAGCTCAGAGTTTTCAATGGCTTTTCTGGCTTCCAGCATGCAACTTTGTAGTTGAGGACATTTTGCCATCTCGCATCAGGCACGGTAGCTAGGGGCTATCGAAACAAGGTTGACACATAAGAGATATAGCACAGATTTTACAGAAGATCTGGAAGAGACTGCTGGGTATTATTTCCGTTAAAATGGACATTTCTCCTATTTTAATTTAACTTAACATACATATATTGGGGAGGGGGGAAGGTGGTCGACCATGCACCTTTAGTTATGCCACTGTTTGGAGGTACAGGTTCAAATCTTACCCTGAACTCAATGTTACTAATATGGACGTGCAAGGGTGGCTGCGACTATTAAGAAAAAGTTATAATTAACAAATTACATTTGAAAACACCCTATTATTTATATATATATATATATATATAATAAATAATAGGTGTTTTCAAATGTAATTTGTTAATTATAACTTTTTCTTTATAGTTCGCAGCACCCTTGCACGTCCATATTAGTAACATTGAGTTCAGGGTAAGATTTGAACCTGGTACCTCCAAACAGTGGCATAACTAAAGGTGCATGGTCGACCACCTTCCCCCCTCCCCAATTATGTATGTTAAGTTAAAATTATAATAGGAGAAATGTCCATTTTACGGAAATAATACCAGCATCTCTTCAGATCTTCTGTAATCTGTGTATATTTTTGTGTCAACCTTGTTTCGTAGCCTAGGCTACGTGCTGATGCGAGATGGCAAAAATGTCCTCAACTACAAAGTTGCATGCTGGAAGCAGAAAGCCATTGAAATCTGGCTGGAGAGCATTGATCTAAAATATGTTTATTTGAGGCATCACTTTGTTCTTAATGTATAGACAAATAGTCTAAACAAATTTGAAAAAGATCGAAATAATGTTAAACATCTTCTTGCTGTATATCACGCAGTCGCAGCACACCGTGGGCACAGCCTGGCATGTTTACTTTATGAAAATGACCCTAGCGTACTGGAACAAGTTCACCAAATATAAATTGGGAATTATTTGAAAAAGTTCTTGTCAATTTTATTTATTTTTCTTATAGAGAGAATAGTTGAAAAGAGTGAAATAATTACAATGTCAGTAATAAATCCATGTTATTATTCTTACAGATAAACTTTATTTGCTTCCAATACATATAACTATTTAAGATGCTGAAAAGTTCAAACGAATGAAATACTCAGACTAAATTTTGAAAGTTATAATGAACTTTTAGACGACTGTATTGGACTATACAAGGTAGTGGGTGGTTGGTCTTTTCACACTGTTTTGGGGGGATTTGAATCAGTGTCTTAAAATTTAGACTTATTTGAATTTGGCTCTTGTCACCAGGCACGCTGAGTGGTCTAGTTGTTATGACATCTGCTCTAGAATGCAGTGGTTGAGGGTTCGAATCCCAGCTGAGTAGCAGGTGTTTTTTTCCGCAGGACTTGGAAAGCACCAGGTATACAGTCCTTTATCATGCACCCATGGTGGGTGCTAAATCGTAAAATTACAGTGTTGTTACATACTATACTAGTTGACTGTATTGTTGCATTTTTTTGCCACACACTACTCCGAATCCCACTAGGCCATGTATACACTGCATCAAATTGTCCAAGTGTAAATAATTTTTTTTAAAAAAGCCTACATTTTCACAATCAATCTGTAAATGTAATCAGAAATTTAAAAAAATTCAATAATAATAAAAAAGTGTACAAATTATAAATTTAACAATAACACTTATTCCCACACCAAAAACTTGTAACTCGTAATCATTTACATATACAGCTGTTGTGAGATTTGAAAGTTGATTTAAATTGCTCCACAACTGTTTATCAGCCAAGCTTTTCAGCCAATGGCTTACAGCTGTAACTGCTTTGGCTAGACATGATCTTTGGCTATGTTCTGACTTGCCCTTCAAACAACAACACAGCTGGAACTGCTTAGTTTAGACATGATCTTTGGCTAGGTTTGGCTGAAGCTCTTACTTGCCTTTCAGACAACAGCAGCACTTCAGACAACAGCAGCACTTTCACCGATGTGTGTAAAGCACTGTATATTCAGTACTTCCCCGAGTTCTGGGGAAAAAAAATCCACAGGCATATTACTCGGGTGGGATTCGAACCCACAGTGTTTTGGTTCATAACTGACTTTGTCAGAGTGAAATTTGAAACGTGACATCATTGGATCTCAACAACAAATGTATCTTTACATTCTAAGGAGGATTTTTTTTGTCATGACCATGTTGCTGGGGTTGTTAAACCCGAAATGCTCAAACACCGATGTGATTGTGGACAACTCTACCACATGTACTGCAAAGAGAGAGATCTTCTTTTTAAAAAGCCATTTTCAAAATTAGAAAAATCTTTGTAAGGGGATGTTTTGGTGCATAACTGACTTTTTTTTAGAGCGAAATTTGAAACGTGACATCATTGGATTTCAACAGCTAATGAATCTTCACATTCCAAAGGACGATTTTTTTCGTCAGTCAAAGGATCAAATTCAAGGCCGGTTTAACTTAAGAATACTCTAGAAAGTCAGTTATGAACCAAAACATTCCCGTACAGAAAAGCAGAGACCCATTTTTCTCAGAATGATGCCATCGGATGTTTTGGATGCTGACAAATTTTGCACTGGAAGGGTATCGAATACAATGGCAATTTACACCACTTTAAGGTGGAGGTCAGAGACTTGTAACTTTCTCACATGAGGACTCTATCTATTGGAAAATGAGAACATCACTTAATTGAATTGGTCATTTCCCTCCCTCTTTAACATATAAATACTTACAGTTGATGACTTTTTGGAGCGTCCTGATCTTCATGGCTGCTCTGTAAGATGCTAGCTGGATGTTGCCCCTTTCATCTACACGTACATAAAACAAAATTAAAATCACTACATGATTAGCATCAGAGTCTTAGGGTAAGTGTTGAATTACAAGGTCAGGTCTCAAATTTGACACTTGACCACTGGCCCGAGGCCAGTGATTTTAGCATCGGGCCAGTAAACTCATGTCTGGACAAGTCCGGCGATCTTGTGTTTGTGTTAAAATGTTGACTTTCAGTCTGATAAACACAATTCGTTGATTATCGAAGACTACTTACCCATAATATACAAATGATATCAATCTTCTCCAAGTGCTTTTTCAAAATTCAAACAGTTCAATTATTAATCTGTGTTGGCATTTTTTCTCCTCACTTCAATTCTGGTCTTGTACTCTAAATTCCGGTTCGTAAAAAGTTTGAGCTACAAGCCCAAATTCTAGCCCTGAAGATGTACACCACGTCTTGCCAGACTTAACTTTAAAGGGCATCTTTCTTTTTTTCGACTATCGTCTTAAGAAAGAGCTTTACTTGTGATGTTTTCTTTTTACTGGCACTTTTTTAAAGGGTCTCCAGATACTATGTGCTTTATATCAGGGCCTGAAATACCCAATGGATGGACCACTGCCCAGTAATTTAAGCATCGAGTCAGTGACCTAAAAAAATAGTATTTTTCTAGACATACATGTATACCTTTTCAGACCTTTACTTTAGTCAAGTCCAAACCTAAAAGTTTAATTAGCAACTATAAAATATAGAGACAGAATATAATTGGTCTCATCAGCCAGGAGTAAGTAGGTACCTGCGAGGGTAGAGAGATTGTTGATGTGAATTAACTAGAAATCTAAGCGTCCATTTGGTTGCCGGAGCTGCATACTCCTGAGGAGTTAAATTGGTTCCAGGAATGCACAGTGCCAAATGAACAGGTGTAATACACTACTGCAAGGTACTTGGGAAAATATTTGGGTACCAATGACCTCATCGCTACAGACGAGTTTGCCTTGCATCAACGGGTCTCTGTGTTGTTGCATGATTTGGGAGGTTTCTTCCCGCACACTATCCTGCTATGATCTGATATTCTGCCACGTTTTTTTCACATGGGTGCGCGTTCCCATTTGGCAGTTGAGAGCAAAACATTTGTTTGTCTCATGAAACCTTTGCAGTCACAACATGCACAACAGCCGCCCATGCCCTTGTGGAGAAAGGAGACCATCTTGAAATTCAAGCCCGGCTTACAAATGCCGTGTAAGGTGGTACTGGAAGGAACAGGATCCGATCCAGAGAACCCTTTAAGAGTTGAGGGTTTTACTTTTAACACTTACCCATCATCCGTGGAGCTTTGATGAACTCTGGGTGATCCCATTGTGTCCTCTCCGACAGATGACTGAAATTATAAAAACCAATCTTATATATAAAGTGTAATATTTCAAAGTAATCCACTACTAACATGCAAACACAATTTGTATTTCTTGCCCACTATATAGCTGCGGTATGCTTTATTAAAAATTCAAATTACAAAACGATTTAGACAGCCAAATCATATTTATAAAAATTCTCCCATCAAGATATTACTAAACTGACTTAGGTTATGTTTTCAATATATTGTAAAGTTGTCCAACATGCATGCAACTGTAACTTCACCAAAAAAGAGGAAATTACAACATTTCAATGATTTTGTATCTAGTATTTTTCAATTTTGAATGGTAAAACTGAGAATAAAAAAAGAGGAAATCAGCTGATGCGAGGAAAAGTTGCATGCCTGGTCCAAAGGCATCAATTAATAAAATGATACCTAGGCTTGGAAAAATAAATTTAAAAGCTGGAAAAGCAAAACTTGGCTTTAGCCCTCCTACTGTCAGTGACTCTTGGCAACATTTCCAGTGAGTTGACCAACCACTTGAAACCGTTAGACTGCCAAGGTTGTGTACTGTGGCACAACTGTGCACAGAACTAAGTGTGTACTGTGTACGTATGCATTCCCTCATGGTATCATATTTCAGGCTGGCATAGTTTATCTATCATTCAAAACCACTTGAATGGTAGGCCTATTAAATGGTCAGACAGCAAGAGGGTTAGTCTAGTTTTTAGAAGTCAAAAATGGCTGGAACTTGGTTCAGTTTTAATATATATTTCTTGTTCTTGCAATATGCTGAAACCTACCCAACACCATCTTTAGGGCTAAAGCTATGTCCATTCTATATAAGGTCAACCCCCTGAACATTCCATTCGCAGAAAGACATCTAGTGGATTGGTCCTACAATCAGGGTTCTGCCCACAGTGGTCGGTGCCGGAAAACCCGCCCGGCACTCAGGATTCCCAAACACAACTGGCAGAATTTTCTCTGTTTCCGACCACCACACATTTTCCAAATTTAAAAAATTCCACTTCGTTTTCCTTTCAAAGGTTTTCAACGATATGTAAAATTGGGTATTTACCAGTAAAAATGGAATACGAAGCCATGAATTTTGAGTACTTCTTTGATTTGAGTCTATTTATATGATCTACCGTGTAACTGATCCATCTCGCAATGGTTTCTGGGGAAACATTTTTCAACCACTAACTCTAGGAATCCTGAGCAGAACCCTGTAGAATGGATGGGGAGAAGCCCAAAGTTTGACTTACTTGATGTAATACGGAATGCGGAATTCAGCCTTCTGCCATCTTTGTATCCATTATGGCAAGCTAACATCAAACTCCGAGAAGCTGAAGTTGCACTCGAATGAAACAATCTGCCTTAAAAAGGTTTCAGTTCAGGTCCCACACGGTAATACAATTTTTCTGAATCTTTGAATTTAAGTACAGACCTGAATTTTGAAATTTAAAGTTTTAAAACTAAATTAAAAAAGCTTGACTTTTATTAATTTTCAAAATGTCAATAATTCATCAAAATAACACACAAAATAGTTTGTGCTGAGAAATTAAACTTTGCTAAAATTGTGAGATAAAATTGACCCAAATAAATAAGTTAGATCCTTGCTCTATGATTTAATAGAACAAAGTTAAAAACTAGTAGAAGGAGATCAGTGAATCTGGACAGATAGATTTGTCAACACAACATGAGAAATCCAAAGGGCCTAATTTTCCATTGAACGACAGTAGTTAGTAGTCAAGACTCACTCAGTAATATTATAAGACTTTTTTACACAAGCCGAGTGATCAGTATTTACGACCGATGACAGACTCAGATCGAGCAAGTCCCTCCCTGCTGCTGGTCTGCTGGCAGACAAAAAACCCAGCCAAGCACTAATTTCTGTTAAAATAAATTAAGCCAATGCAATGAACATTTTCTTTACCTTCGTACAAAGGATGTAGACAAAACGACATGTATTTTATAGAGTGCAACATCGCATCTTCACAATCTGGTCATGATCACCGACACAAACAACTTTTTTTGAAATAGCTTGTTAAATAGCGCCACAAGTGGTGGACAGATTTATTACTTTTCAATAAACATAGACTGGACAACAATCCTCCCACTTAAACATAACATGACATAGTAAGTGAAAGTCTTATAAACAAATAATAATGGCTGGAAGTTGGTTTTACCATTCACCTAATATATCTTTATATAAAATGAGAGTTAAGACCACCATATTCAGTGGCATAGAACAAAAATGTCAGAAACAAGGTTTGGAAGTTTATTTTGTCTTTTTTTTATTCACCTATGACAAGCTGGCTCGGCACATAGTTCTGTGAACTAAACTAAGGCTGTATCCAATTTGGCGACTACAGCTATGGCTATGACTGTTGCTAAGGGTGTTGCTAATGACATCCTATATACTTCAACGTATGATGATGCGGAAACCTAGCCGTAGCCATATCTGTAGCCGCCAATTTGGACACGGCCCAAGTCTATGCATTGAACATTGCTTTACCTTTGTATTACTATAGTATAAGGAGCACATTCTTGGCATTGGTGCCCCTTCAAAAGTTTCCCATAGACTTTAAGATTTTCCAATGGAAGTGCCCTTTACAAAATGAAAATGGCTTGCCCTCTCAAAAATTAAATTCCAGGCCTGGCAGTCTGCAAACTATTCTAACTTTGGATGACATCTTTGATAACATATCTTTGATTGACAGCAGCAAAACATTTGCAAACTTCTTTTGTAAGGCATTTGGTTAAAAGCTTCATTTGATGTAATTTTGTCAGGTTGTTTATCATGGGTTGTTTATTTTTAGTTTAAAAATCGGGAAAGAAATTGACTCTTCCTAAAACCAATGATGTAACTGTTCTTTTAACAAAACATGTCAAGATTTAATTTCATTTGAATGAATATAACATAAGAAACAATTGTCTGGGAGATTTTGCAATTAATAAACATGAACATAACACCACCATAGAGAAAAGAAAGAGACTCCTGCAGGCATGATATGGACGGACACAGCCTGATGGCACATTGTACGAAAATATAAAATCTGATTACCTCATGGAGATTGCACCGTTTGATTTTTATCAATTCTTTTGATATGAAGAAAAGGGGGGCACATCTTCACAAAAACTCTTGCATTCAGAACCAACACTTTCCCCAAATGATAACAATATACATGGTTCCTACCCCTAAACTTTTTTAGTTCTTATTATCTGGGCCCAATTTCATAGAGCTGCTTAAGCAGAAAATATTGCTTTATGTATTCCCTCAGAGTTTTCTAGCCTTTACGTTGTACAAACAATCTGGCTCTCACAAACAGTGGTCCAACCACACTCTGTTGGTTGGACTACATCGAGGTTGCTTTGCCTGACCCAATACAAAACATCAGGGCAGAAGTTCGTAAAGCTGCTTAAGCAGAAAATATTGCCTAACAATTTTCTGCCAGCAGAAATCGGCAGGATACCAGTCACAAATTGTACATGTGACATGGTTAGTTTGGCTGGTAACCTTATTCTGGTAAGCACAATTTTGCTGTGCTTAAGCTACTTTTTGTGCTTAAGCAGCTCTAAGAAATTGGGCCCAGATGTATTGATGAAGTAATTTCTAACAACAAAGTAGATACGAAAATAAACAAAATTGTAAACATAAAGATAAAACTCTGTGGTCATGTGTTATTTTGTCATCTTTTAACAAAAAATATTCTGGTTTGATATAAATTTGGAAGACCATTTTATGCATACTCCCCATCAAAATCATTTCGCTTTGGCTTGACCTATTACATCTGTTCAAACTAAAAACGGGAATCAAACTTATTGATCATGATTTGCTTGTTGCAACATTCTGCATATTCTTTTTCCAGCATAATTGGCAAGGCAGAACATTTATATAATGTTGTAGAAATTATGTCCCAAATTAAAATGTAACGCTAATCAGCGAAATATGCAGCAAATTGTTCTACATCATGAGAAATTAGCCAGCAGGAACAATGAATCTGGTTCCTGGAAATGTCATCTCTATCGGGGAAATGTATCTACTATCGGAACGGGCTATCAGGCCACTCCCTTACACCCTGACCAGAGAGGGTGCTTTAAAGCACATGTACATTGGTAATTTTCAAAGACTAGTATCCACACTTTATGTGACCCAACATATACATGAAATAACAAAGCTGTGAAATGTTAAGCACAATCGGTTTTCGGAGTCATGAGAAAACAATGAAAAACCCCATTATATGTTTTCACTGTTTTCAAACATCAGGGTTTTGGACACGCTCGATAAAGACTAAGTGTTTTACTCATTTCCTAAAAACTATAGCATTTCAAGCCAAACTATTTCAAGGGAAGTTTACCACCATGACCATCTTCATACCATGTAAGTTATGTGCAAATTTGTGATTATTAAATTTTCAATCTTACCAATGTTGTACACACCCTCCTTTAAGTACCACACAAACAAAAACAAACGTGATTACTGGTAAAAACCGACAACATCACATGTCACCTCTTCCCTCCCATCTTTCTTCCATAAAACGGTCTGGTCCCCCCCCCCCTTCTGGATCTTCCCCGCCTGATTTGACGCTTTGGGGTCCCTGTTAACCGTCCCTTGGTGTGGAGGAACGACCAGAGGAGGTTAGCGTTTCCTGAATGCTCCAAGATCTTAGCAAGCTGCTCTTGGGTTAGGGCACTCAGCTCTGTGAAATCTCTGATGGACTTGAGAAGACGCCTGGAAGAAACAAAAACGTCAGATTTGTTTTTTTCTTTTGAAAGGGAATTTGCAATGAGTAGTAACAGAGGACCACGGAAGGTGTCACTTAAAAAGGGGCGGGATAATGGGGGAGAGTTGGTTGACGAGAGAGAAGGAGGAGACAACAAATATGGTATGAGTAAATAACATCTCAAGTCAAACTTCACCAAAAGAGAGGAAATGACAAAATTTCAATGATTTTGTACAGTATTTTTCAATTTTGAATGGTAAAACTGAGAATAAAAAATAAGGAAATCAGCTGATCCAAGGAAAAGTTGCATGCCTGAATCTAGTAAGGTTTGTGGTAACATCATGTAATAATCTCTCTACGAGTTGTGATGGTTCTGAAACGAACCAGTGGTTTTGACAACTCAACGTTTCGATCAGTATGCTCTGATCATCCTCAGGAGAATGCTGGACTCTGCCCTTTCAAAGATGAAATTCCTGGCCTGCTATGGCACTACTATTATATGAAGAATAGGTAATCAGATGATTAGCTGAAAAGTTGCAAGCTTGTGTACAACTCCCTCAATAACAGGCAAAATCTGAGGATGGATTTTGAAGGATTCAAGATTGTTCAAGATCGTTTCAAGAAACAGTGAAGGATTGGATTTCGTTTGGCTGGACTCACCGGCAGTTGGTGACGTTCACCCCTGGCATTTTCAGCAGCATGTCGTAGGGTTTGTGGTTGTATTTTGCTTGTTGTGCCTCTTCACTCGCCGTAATCGTTGCCGCTGCCACTGCGTCTGGCTGCTCACGACCGACCTTTTCGAGAAAAAAAAGATGTAAAGATAAAAAGGCAACGTCAACAAATCCCCTATGTAAAGATTTGTGGTTACACTTATGTTATGTATAAGACAACTTAATGGAGTATTGTTGTTACATTTGGGCCAAAGCTTCTGCCTGTCATTTATCTTGATTAGATAGAGTGCAGAAGCGTATTGTTAATTTTGTTGGTGAAGTGCTGGGATCAACGTTACAACCTCTTTCCCACCGTAGGTCTGTAGCCAGCCTCTGTCTTTTCTACAAATATTTTCATGGTAAATGTGCCACCAGTGTGTCCGACCTAGTTCCTCCAATCAGGATGTTTGAGCGTGAAACCAAACTTTCTGGTTCTTCTCACCATACACTCTTGATTTAGATCTCTGAGATGTAGAACAAGGAGCCATTCCAACAGCTTTATTCCACGTATACCGCATTTCTTTGGAATCTTCGCTGCCTGGTACATGTTTCCCTACATCCTTAAAATCCAAACTGTTTTAAGAGGCATATCAATTCCTACCTTCAGCTCCCCCCCCCCCCCGAGTTATTTTCACATTTAATCATTTTTCTTCTTGTAGCCCCTTACCAAGAGTGGCTTTTAGCCTTGTTTGGGGAGAACTTACATGAAAAAACAAAATAATAATAATGTACATGAGACTGATCACTTCAGTGTAGCAGGAATCCCAAGATGTTGGTTGTATATGTAAAATGCTCGACAGGGAATAGAGTAAGGCCGTATCCGAGTGGCGGCTACAGCTACGGCTACAACTGTTGCTAAGGACATCTTATACTGATGACGCATGATGACGTGGAAATCTAGCCATAGCCATAGCTGTAGCCGCTATGCACACAACCTTAGTCAGGGTTAATTTCTTAGAGCCTGTAAGCAGCTTTTTCTTTATATGGAGCCGCCTATAGCACAGTTTCCATTTCATAAAAACTGCTTACTTTGAGCAAGGCAAAAGGCGCACAAACTTGTCGGTGGATCTTGTAAGCAGCAGATGAGTGATGCAACAATGCAAATCTACTGTGTTGTACACACCTACTGTCAAGTCTTCTGGCTCATGTATAGAAGAATTTTTTTTGCTTTATGAAATAGGGCCCTGGATCACAACTGCTTTGTGAAACAACATCGAAACTTGTGTCCTTAAAGGCCCTGTACACTATTGGTAAGATCGAAAAACACAAATGTTCACAGATTCACACATAACTTACATGATTTAAAGTAAGTAATGGTACAAAGGGTTCCTTAAAATATTTCTGCCTAAAAGGCTATCGTTTCTGAGAAATGAGTAAAACAATAGTTTTTATCATGCGTGATAAAAACTTGATGTTTGAAAAAAACAGAAAACACATAAGGTCTCTTTTCACTATTTTCTCGTGACCTCGATGACCAATTGAGCTCAAACTTTCACAGGTTTGTTTGTTCATGCATATGTTGAATCACACAAAACATGAACACTGTCTGCGACTATTTTATCAGCTGTACCAATCCTGTATATATAGTAAGGCAGATATGTGAAAAAAATGTGGGTTTTGACGTACAAGCATGAAATTTTGCAGACATGTAGACCATGGCTCAGGAGATATTTTAAAATTGAGAGCCACCTGAAAAAGGTCACATGGTGGCCATGGCGGCCATTTAAAAAAAATGGCCGCCAAAAGTTATAGTTTGAAAAAATTACGTTTAAGATAAAAAAAAATTGATCTTAGGAGCCAAGTATATCAAATTTCCCCACAAAAATGTGACTTCTCACTTTTGCAGATTTAACCGTGCCCCTTTTTGACCATTCTTGGGTTACATCTGGGTCGTTCTGATATACTTGCAGTCCTAAGTTTCTTTGAATCTTAATCGTAAATGGAATTTTCTACGTCAAATATGAGTTTAGGCGGCAATTTATTAAAAAATGGCCGCCATGGCAACCATATTACTTTTTTCAGGTGGCTCTCCAATTTTAAAATATTCCATGAGACATGGCCTACGACTCTACCAAATTTCATGCTTGTACGTCAAAACCCACAATTCTTTGCTCTAAATGCACATATCTGCCTAACTATATAATACCTTTATGCAAGACACTTCACCATTATTGCTGCGTCCTTCGGATGGGACGTAAAGCCATAGGTCCCGTGTGTTGTGTAATGCACGTAAAAGAACCCAGTTACACTTATCCTACAGAGAATGGGTTGGCCCCGGTGTTCCTTGTTTGATCGGTAGCATATTGCACCACAGCACCTTGTAAACCACTACATGCCACTACTTAAAGGAATAGGTCTCATACTTCAAAACATAGCTCCGCATACTTTGCAGGAAAAAAATATTGAGCGCTTTGAGACGCCAATTGGTGTGATAAAGCACTCTTTTAAGAACTCAGAATTGTATAAGAACTCAGTATTAAAAGGCAACACAAATATGTATTTATAAAGACATGATTGTGCAAAATTGAAGCAGTGAGTGGATTTACTTTCTCCCGTTATCTCTTCACTTTCAATTTGCAAATATAGAAATAAAAGTGTATTGCAAAGTATTTGTGGCATGACTTTTACCTTCAGTTCTTCAAAGAGTTGAGCGGTAGCATGAGGGCTTGGACACCATAGAATCCGCAGCTTGGGAAAGTGCATTGTAAGGAGAGCAATCTTTGAGGACAGGTCATTGAAGGTAATCTCGCTGGAGGCTGTACTCTTGGACTAAAAAAGGAAAATGTATGACTTATTAGGCAAAGTCCAAATTGACACTTCAATAATTCACATCGATGTATCTTGGCTGTAGCTGAAGACATAAGACATAAGACATAAGACATAAGAAACTTTATTACTCTCCAAAAAGAAGAAATTACATTGCTCGCACAAGTTTAAAAACACTACAAAAAACAAAAAGTTAAAAAAGTTACAAATGGCAGATACAAATATTGCACAAGAAACAATGCACAAGGATTTAAAAAAAAAAATCCATATGTTCACCACACACCCAGTCTAGCCATGTAAACAAAACAAGATAAAACAAGATAAGAGCAAGATTGTTTGCTTATGATCACAGGTCTATTTCCCATGTGAAGATCTTGGCCCAATGTCATGGCTCTGTTTACTAGAAGCAGGGATTTACACGCTTTCGATTCAAAGGTAAGCAGGTTTTTTTTTTGCCTGTGCGCATGCATACTCCACATTTTTAGGCATTCTTCACTTATGTAGATAGCGCATAATTCCTGCGGTTGCCCTGTAAGCGAAGAGTATGATCACTAAGTGCATAATTCGGCGATAAGTAGAGCCATGAACTTGGGCCCAGTGGATGCATGAAGGACAGGGAGATCTGGGGACACTTCCCTCTTGACATCATTGGCCGAGGACACTACTCGACTAAAGAAGAATACAGTTCACTAGCGATGAAGATCTTGTGAAAGAAAAAAGACTTACTTGCAAGGAAAAGGATTTCTTGGGGTCAAACTCGATGAGCAGTACAGGGTTCTTGTAGTAGCGGGTCATGGACATGGCTTGATTGAACAACCTCCCCGATGCCAAGGATCCTATCAGATCACTGATGCTCTTTCTCTCCACGCAGATCTCAGGGGTTAGGATATATTCCCTGACCTGTTAAACGCAATGAATGGAGAGTAAGATCGAGGTCTCATTGCAAAGTGCTTATGTGCCTGAGGCTCTGAGTTGGTTTGGGGGTTTGGGTGGGGGTTCGAATTCCTACCGAGCCAGCCACAACGCTCGTGTCCATTAGAAAGACGCTTAAGAATTATATTATCATCACACACAGGATAAAGCAAAAATTGTTGGATTAAGAAACAAAAAAAATCAAAGCGATAACAATACAAGAACCCCCCAAAACAATAAAATTCAAAACACCAAAGAAAAGCAATAACACATGTATTATAGTAACACGTTAAAATATGCTCCTAGTCAAAACCACCCCCCCCCCCCAAATTACAATACAGCAGGAAAGAAGCACATTTAACAGGGTTAAAATATGACCAATAGACTACAGGAAGGTACAGAATAATAAACCGTGCAAGTATCAAATATTTTTGGGAACTTCAGGAACCCACATACATTGCTTTAACATGTGAAGAAAACAAAACCAAACTTTAACATGTGACGTGACGTTTAATGTGTGATTCAAATTACGCTAAACATTGTCATTTGATAATTGGAGATTTCTGTAATTAAAACTTGTGGTTTCACGTACCTCAATTGTTACCGGCTCTATATCTATGCCTCGTTTGTGAATTAAAGATGGCAGCTCCCTTCTGAATTCACGCATGTCTACGATCACCTGTAAAAGTCAATAGTAAAGATATTTTTATTACCAAGGTGGTATTTAAGATAAAAAACAAGAGATAACCAGCATAAAATAACTTATTTAAACTTTACAGAAACAAATTTTGACAAAATTTTATAATTTTCCACAGGCCTGTAAACTTTCTTTCATATCCGAGTCAAAAATTAAAGTGCGATTTGATGGTTCATATCGATAGAGTAGGTTCCCTGAAGCCCTTTTCTGCGGGGGACAATAATTCCCAATATTTTGACAAAGATTCATTTTGGTGAGAGGCCTACGTCATTATTATTGCAAAAAAAAAACCTAAATATTTCCTAGGATAAAAGAGTTATGGAGTTCAAAGTCGATTCAGTGGCATCAGGGGAGGTGCCCCCGACAAATTTAAAGAAACTCAAATTTTTTTAAAGAATATCTGGGGAAATCAAATGCTTTTGAGTAAACAAAAAGTCCGTCATTAAAGTTCAGTGTGTAAGCTTTTGCGGTGTAAATCTTTTGAATGGCAACGTCTTTAATCACACCTTTTGTTGCACGAGTCCCTGTGAAGGGCACCCTCCTGCTCTGCTGGGAGCTAGATGCAGACTGCTGGTCTCTACTGAGCTGTGGCGTTATCTCCCCACGACCTTCGACCTCTTCAGATAAACACCATTGTCTGTAGAACCATAGTAGACAACATAAAGTGAACTTAGGAAACCACTAATGTGACGAGGATGTAAGCTTCTCTGGAAGGAGGGGAGGGAGAGCTTTTTTCGCCTCTTGTTTGTCTGAGTGAGGTGTCTTTAAGTGTTATTAAAAGAGGGAATAATTTTGAGGTCAGATGGTAGGGGGGGGGGTACGGTAGGGACTTGAGGAAGGCACTGGTTTGGATTAAGGAGGTCGTTGCATGAGGGTTTAATCTTCATTTTACTGTCAGCTTCCTCATAATTTCTTCAATTGCCTGTTTCCCTGCTAAGGAATGGACCTTTCCCATGAAATATGTTGACTACATTCATGCATGGTACTAACACTATTGGTTGGCAAACACCATAGAGTTGTGCACTAGGAAGACGCACAAACGCGTGTGCGTCACGCCACCATCAGTCCCATACAAAAAGGCGCGATGTTCACTCATTTTGCCAACCAGTAGGGAGAGTGCGCAACACTCGATGTTCACTTTACATAATTCACGGGAAGAGTCTATTATGAATGGGGAAGCAGTGGGTAGGCTTGGGAAGAGATTTGGGAGGGGATTGGATGAGGAAGGTTCGACAATTACTCACAGCTTTCTCCTTGATAATATGTTCAAATGCTTGCTCCTCCTTCCGGAGCGTTGTCAAGTATCGTTACTCCTCGGTGGACCCCGAGTATATGAGGAAATACACCCTGAGAGGAAGCCTTGGTCTGCATGCCTTGAACACCTGGTCAAGAAAACACACAAGTATTGGCAACAAAATTTAGCATCGATGCAATAAAGGCAGCAGGCAGGTATATGCTTTCAGATTTGAAAATGTGTTGTGGTCGGAAACAGAGAAAATTCTGCCAGTGGAGGTTGGGGAATCCTTAGTGCCGGGCGAGTTTTCCGGCACCGACCACTGTGGGGGGAACCCTGGTCTATGAGAAATGACCCAAGGCAAAATCCAGAGCAAACAATTATTTTGACTGTTTCCAAGTTTTTGTTTGACTTTTAGCTACAATGTGTGTAATGAACTCTCTTAGGAAGAGGTAGTGGCCATGAAAAGAGCCATTTAGTTTACTCTCAAATGCTCTTCCAGAAGACAAGGGCCCAATTTCATAGAGTTGCTTAATGGCCAACTTTGTGCATACTCTGCGAGTGTCCATTTCATAGTGCTGTTAACAGTAAGCTCAGGAAAAGGCATGCTAACCTTCCAGTGCTTACTGTATGAAAATGAATGACATTACAATGCAAATCCATGGTAATGGTGCAAGCTTGCTGCCCAATTTTCTTGCTCACCTGTGAAATACGCTGACACTGAAGCAAATTCGTGCTTTCTGTTAAGCAGCAGAAAGAAATTGAGCCAAGGTCTTTGTAAACAGACAAAAGTTATACAGGTCATATTACTTATAACAGAGACAACAGGTTTAAGGAGAGTTCAACTGGAAGTCGAGAGAGGATTATTTCTTACCTCCAGCTGCCGAACAAACTGAATCTCAGCATATAGAGTATGACATAGAGGGGCTTGACTTCCTGTAGCGTCTTGCTCAAGCTGTAAGGATCTCTGCACGGCAAGCAAGTAAACAAATAGCATTAGTACACAAATTGATATAGTGCTTTATCTAGGGCATCTCACAGCAATTACTTTATAACAGGTATAGAGCTATTTTAAATTAAGATACCTTGTGTTCATTTATTTTCATTTATTAATTCTGGTTGCGAAGCCAAGGACTATGGTTTCTGAGGCATTGCATGGTGAGGTATCAATGTATATTTGGTTTGCGGTAACACCATGTGTATAATTATCTACTTTGCTGTGTAGATTGTGTTCTTTAGAGAACTTGTCTTGCTATTTGTTCTACTACCGCGGAACAAATTTTCGGAATTCAGGAGACTTCTCAGTTCTGAAAAGAACTGTCCTGCTTATTAACTACTACCTTGGGTGGGTAGGTAGGAAATCGACCGGGACTACTACTTTAGCTTTGTGGATCGGGGGGACTTCTCATAATTAACTGCACTGCCGCGGAGTAAGTTCTTTTTGGTCTCAAAGTTTCGACTAGCTTGCTCTAGTCATCGCCAAGGACTCTCAGAAAGTTGGTTTAAAACCCCGATAATAAAAGCGTTATGGATAACGAGGCGCGGAGGTGATGCCGTAGTATAAGCCTCAGGTGAAGACACACACAGCATCTCATCATCTACATCCTCTTCGGTATCGTCCCCTCCTCCTCCTACTGCTGCTGCTTCGGCATCCTCATCTGAATCACTGGCTTCTCCTGAAGGAGACAGTTTATCCATTCTGATTGGTCGAGAGGAGATCACATGGCCATGTTTAAACGTGTGATATAAACACGCTAGAAGTGTTTAAACATACCTTTTGTGCAGGCTTACGCAGGCACTAACTTACGCAAAACGAAATCAATACATACTGGTATCTAATCTTAAATCGGTTAGTGTTGCACAACCGTTGAGCGTGGCATGCATCTTTGCAAAACAGGACCCGAGGACTTGACAGGAATTGAAAGGTAACAGAAAAGTTGTACAGATTTTCCAACATTATTATGCTTTTCAACAAAAAACGGTCCTTCATCACAAAGCCACAACCCTGCTGGTTTTAAACGGCCAGTTAAGACCTCAAAGCTTACTCTTTTATTCCCTTATTAAACCTTGCAAATACTCAGCAAGAATTATTTGTCTGCATGTAAACACTAAATCGTACCTCATTGGTCCAGTATTATTGGCACACACATGCACTTGCATTTACGTTGTCAGACCTCAGCTATTGCAGAGTATGCAAGGAGGTCTATTAACCAATTTGATTTTCAAATCTTAGTAATTTATGTCCTTTTTGGGGGGTCCACTTTCCATATTCTTTAGATCTACAACCTATTAGTAATATTTTTTGTAAACACAATATTAGTTACCACTGTTATGCAGATGACATTCAACTGTTTGTTTCATTTCCCCCATCTATCAATGCCCTTTCTAACACAATCACAAGACTTGAGTCTTGTCTTGATGATGTTAAAATATGGATGGAAAGTAATGGTTTGAAGTTGAATGACGGGAAATCAGAGTTTGTATTGTTTGGTTCAAAACAGATGTTGTCAAAGATCAATCATGACAAGTGTCAAATTAGGATTGGAAATTGCTATGTAAAACCTGCCCAAACTGCTCGTAATCTTGGTGTTATTTTTTATGCTAATCTTACTTTCAATAACCACATATGTATGTATCACAGAGTGTTCGATTTCAATTACGCAATTTGAGTTTCATTAGGAAGTATTTGTCACCCTCTGCTGTTGAATCCTTGATTCATGCATTGATCTCATCTCGCATTGACTTTTCTAACTCTTTGTTTGGTAATCTCCCCCAAAAAGAAGTTAATAGGCTCCAACGTCTACAGAATTCTGCAGCCAGACTACTTACATACACAAAGAAATATTCACACATAACACCAATCCTTCAATCCCTCCATTGGCTTCCTGTTGAGAAACGCATTACCTTTAAAATTTTATTACTTGTATATCGTTCACTTCATTCATCTGCCCCTGCCTACTTACAGAATAGCCTCACAATGTACACTCCTTCACGTAGTCTTCGCTCATCAAACACACTATCCCTTCAAGTACCCAGAATAAAAACGCTCATGGGGAAATCGTTCCTTCTCATACCTCGGCCCAAAACATTGGAATGATCTCCCCATTGAAATTCGCCAATCACCTTCCTTGGATAGTTTTAAAACTCGGTTGAAAACCTATTTATTTGAACAATAGGTGTACTCTAATTTGGTTTTGTATGTTTGTCTGGTTATTTGTTTATTCGTTTCCCTTTTCCCAAAGCGCCGCGAGCGTCGAAAGACGGAACGTGCGCTATATAAGTATCCACTATTATTATTATTATTATTAAGATGGAGTGAAGACATTAGTGGTTAATATGGTGTTGCTGAATCTATGGAAGAGCTGAACTTCACCCAACCAAGATTCAATCTCAAGTGAGCTATTACAGAACAGACGTAGGTGATTAGGCACCATACCAATTATCTATGGTGCCTAATCTATGGTGATTAGGCACCATACAAATTATTGTGGTTGTTACTTTGCCCAGTTGCGCATCCATGCAACACTGAGAAATAAATGTGGTTCTTAGGGAAAACCAGAGGTAGTATACCACTGTGCCTCATAGCTCAGTTGGTAGAGCATCTGCCCAGAGTGTCAGGGGTCTTGGGTTCAAATCCCAATGAGGACCATTTAATTTTTCTCTCATCCCATGTTTGGTTAGTACAGATGTAGGAAATTTGTCAAAGTTTACCCCATGTTTATGATCTCCCTTGCTCCCGAGGACTATCTGGGTAAGAGTCAGAGGGTCGTCCTTTTTGCTTTTAAAGAAACAAAATCCCGTTAACTCCTTTGTTGTGAATTTGTGCTTGACCCCGTGAATCTGATTATTTTTCCCCTTTGTCTTTTTTTCAGTCCCTACCCCGATCCCGGAAGTATGAATAAATTGAAAATTTCTTGTAAACAATTTTTTTTTGAAACTTTGTGTGTATTTACAAGGGTTTTTTTTGAGGGGGGGGAAAAAAAAGGGTTGGGTTGAAGAGGCAAGTGGGTTTGAGCTTTGCATGGTTTTGGACAAATTTGAAGTAACTGTAATTTGCAAGCTTGTGGTACATCATTTTCACAGGTGTAAACTTTTTTTCTGTTTAAGGGGAGAAAAAATCACCCAGGGTATTTTGGAATTTTGGTATAAATTAATTTGTTAAAAAATTTTTAGTATAATTACCACAAACATTGATTCAGTGAATCATGAACAGCCAGCCAAGCTATTTGTAACGTTCTTTCATTTGTTCTAAGAGAGGGGAGAGGGGGGAGGGGGAAACCCCCAAAAACCACATTAAATTTAGAAAATTTTTTTTAAAAAAAAAAACCAAAGCCAGTTTTTGGGAAATTTCGTTTTGGAATCTAGTAAAAATATATAATTAAAAAGTTAACCCTAGAGATTTTAGAAAATTGTAAAATGTGATGTGTATATGGGTAAGGTAGCTGTAAGGAAATAAAATATGAAATAATAAACTACAAGGGAAATGACTCGGTAAATTTGTATTTATTTTTGGGGTTTAACAAAAAAAAATTTACTGGCGGGAATGAAAAGACCCGGAATTTTGTGCCGGGCTTACCCAAGAGCTATTGCTAGTTGGGGTTCCCAAATGGATGTAGTTTGAAGCGATATTAGGATAATAGAGAGGTTTTTTTTAAGATTGGATATGGATACGATACCTCCTATACGATTTGGTCGGTGTTTTGTTTTAAAGGCTAGGCCCAAATATAGTAAAAATGGATTTTGGAGAAAAAAAAACCCCCAAAAAACTTTGTATTATGTTTTGTTTAAAAAGGGGAAATTTGGGTTTAAAGGGGTTTTTTTTCAATGTTTTTTTTGGACCCCACGTTTAAAGTTGAGAAAAAACAAAGAAAAAAAATCTGTTTTCAGCTTTTTAAATTTTTTTTAAAAGACTAAAATTTTGTTAATTAGAATGAACCCAAAAAAGCAATAAGAAAATGTTTTTAATATAGGGCGAAAAAAAATAAAATATTTTTTAAAGTACATGCTTTTATTCAAAGTCAAAAAAGCCCCCCAACCACCCTACCCCCCACTAAATTACTAAAAAAACCCCCTATCTCCATAAAAACTTAACCTACTACCAATCAAAATACCATCTCAAATCCCAAAAATAACACCTTTATACCCAACTATTACCTACCTACCTACTCAAATTCACACACATACCATCCCATCTAAAATCTATAATTTCACTCCTTAAAACTTAATAATTCCTCCCTTTACTACACTATATATACCTACTAATCTAATAAATTCTTTAATCCTACCTCCTCATCTCACCCCTTCTTCTTTTCCACTACATAAAAAATCTAATCTCCTACCTACTACCCCCTATCAAAACCTACTACCACCTATCTATAATCCTACTATCAACTTCTTTCTCACACACAACTATATCTACCACCAAATACCTCACCCCCCCACAACTCACCACATACAACATAACAAAAACACAAACCAACCATCTCTCCTATTTATAACAACCCTCACCTCCCCAAAAATCCTAACCAATATCTACTTTCTTCTCTTCTCTCTTCCTACCCCAACCCCCACCCCTACCAAACCAACTATACTAAATAACAAATTTATATATACCCACAATATTTCCAATCAATTATATTATACATTTTATTCTTACTCCATCTCCCCTTCATATAACCTCAACCCCCCTCTCCATATCTAATTATTTCTCCTTTACTCTCCCTTCACCCTCCCCCACCAATCCTACACTTTATACAACTCCCCAACTCCCTCTACTTCACTATACTTCCTACCCACATTAAACAATTCCCAATCTACCAATATAATACTTCCAATATCATCCTCATCCAACCCCCCCACCCCCCTCCTAACCCCCCAAACACCCCCCACACAACACCCCACACACCCCCCACACACACCCCCATACACCCCCCACTAATCTCAACACCTTCTACAAACCCCTCTACCTCATCAAATCATCCCACACAACCATACTCCCTATATCATACCCCACCCCCACATACACAATCCCACCATCCCATCTCATACCAACACACCCTCCCATCCTAAATCATTATAAAAATTCCATTAATTATCCTCATACACCTCCAATCCCCCAACCCCTATAACCCCCATTTAACACAACACCCAATACACATACTAACCCCCATCTATCCAAAACTCTATTTCCATACTTCCTTCAACTCTACCACCAAATCCATTCTCTTTCTTCTATCAAAACTACATTTCTACCCACATCTTCCCAATTTTAAATATAAACCAACCACCCCCCCAACCATCCACAAACCACTCCACATACCTACCACCACCCCCTCCCCACTTACCAAAACACACATAAACTATAATAACCAACCCATCCTAACCCATATCCTTCCTAAAAAACTAAATCCAATTAAATACCCAACAAAATTACTACCCAAAATCTCACCCTAATATTAAATATCAAACCCCAACTCATTTCACTTTAACCCTCTAAAACCAAAAAACAACCACACCACCCTCAAACAATTCCCCACCCAAATACATTTAACACCCTCCCTCTTACCCCCCTTCTTTCCCCCCCCCCCCACCCCCCCCCACCCTCAACCCCTCCCCCCCCCTCTTCTCCCAACTTCATTAAAATTTCCCTCTATAAATTTCTTCAAATCCCCTCCCTCTCTAAAAACTCAATAATTACTTATAACCCTCTCTTATCCTCCCATCTCCTTATATACCCCTAAACAAAACTCAACTTCCATTCCCTTTTACCTAATTCTCTTCTTCTATCAACACACCCCCCCTTATCAATACCAACAATCCACCCCCCACTAAACTTCCCCTCTCAAATCTTCACAACTAATTCACACCTCCTCCTTAATTTTAATCACTCCTTTAAATCATCCACTAAATAACAAATCATACCCCATTCTCCACCCTAAATCCTCACACATCAATCCCTTCCCTCTACTACCCCCCAATAACCCCACTTTACACACCACTCAAAATAACCCTCACCCCCCCCCACAAACATCACCTAAAAACCCAAAATACCACAAAACCCTCTCTCCAAATTTCACTACCCATATTCTCCACATACCAATCCCTAAACCCCCCACCTCATCCATCACATCCCTCCACAACCACCCACCTAACAACATACTAAATCATCTATAATCCACCAACAATATATAATCCCATCCATCTCCTATCATTTCACCACATACCCATACCCCCTCTTCAATTCTTAACCCCTCTCCAAATCTTACCCCAAAAATCAAATCTCACTTCATCTCCCTACCTATAAACAACCTCTCCTCTACCACACCCACACACCATCTCACACCCACCAACCCATCCTTCCAACTACTTTCACCCTTCAACAACTTTAAAAACCACCACTCATTCAATCCCACATTACCAAATCTACCCCTCATTCCCTATCCCTTATCCCAACACACCATCATTCATCTACAATCCACCAAACCCCTATATACCCCCACCAATTCTCAAACAATAACACACCAAATTCCATACAATTAAAACCCCAAACCCATTACCAACCCTTTCACAAACAAATAATACTTACATCAAATCCATATACCCCCACCATATATATCTCACCTATAAACACCCACTCTACTTTACCCCCCCCACCACCCAAATAACCCCACATTCACCAAAACCCAAACAAATCAACCAACCTTTCTTTACACAAATTACCCACACCCCCCAACCATCCACCCCCCAAAATTACCCTTCATTCTCCATAATCACAACACCCCAATAACACCCCCCCCCTCCCCCTTCACCAAAAACCCCCCCAAATCCAATCTCTCTTAACTTCATCCAAAACTTCAATCCTCCTCAAACATCCCCCCTTATAAAAAAAAACCACAAAACATAAAACCCATCCCAATCTACCCAAACCCATAAATAACAAACATCATATAATTTCCCCCTACTTCACATTAAAATCTCCCCAAACCCCCCACCAAAAAACCAATCTTTCTACCTACAAATATATACCAAAATATCACTCCCCATATACAATCAACCCACCCCCCCCAAACCAAAAAACCCAAACAAAAACTCTATATAAAAACCTCCCCCCCCCCTAATACCTCAAATCCAAACCACTCATAACCCAAATCTTTTCACCCTCACCACAATTAAAACCAAACCCATATATACCTCCATACACACCTACAATCTAACATATCCCCCCCCCCCCTTCATAACACTTTATTTCAATCCCCCCCAAATCAATACTCTCCCATAAACCCCCACTCCACTCAACCTTACTACTCTTCTAATTCCACCTAAATCCAAAACTCAATCAAAAACTTTCCCCCCCCACCTCATACTCAAACATAACCCCCAACACCATCTCCAATACCCTCACATCACCTTACACCACAAACCCATCCTTTAAATCCCTATTACTTATCTCCCCTCCCACTTCAACCCCCCATTCTCAAAACATAAATTCCCCCCAAAAACCCATCCAATCCTAACAAATCCCCAAAACCCTCCCATACCCCAATTTACAAACCTACCCCATTACATCCTCATCCAAAATCTACAAAAAATCAAATCTAAAAACACATCAACTTCCATTAAACTTTCCCAAAAATCCACACAAACACTAACAAAACATCTACATACACAATAATCATCAAATTTCACCTTTACCACAAAAACTAAACCATACACCACCATTTTACCCTAACACTAACCAACTCACCAACCTCCCCTCCCACCTATACCAACCCCACCATAAAACATTTATAATATTTCTATTTTTAAACACAATCCCCCCAAACTATTATTCCTCAATCTACCCATATACCCTCACATTAATCAAACCCCCACCTCAACACACCAAACTACCCTCCACATCCACCATCAATTATCCCCTCCCAAACATCCATCATAATTAACCCTCTACAAATACCTAAACTTAACCTTACCCTTCTCAATTTTAACTCATTAACTACCTCCATCCAATACCCTCCCCATAATCCATCCTACACATCATCCCATCATAACAAATTCACAATAAATCACCACCAATATCCCACACAATCCTAATTACAACATCCCACCCCCCCAATCTACTAAACCATATCCCCATCCCAAAACCTAATATAACACCCAATCATCCCAACAAACATCCCCAAATAAACCCCCACCCACCCTCCTTAAACCACCAAAAAATCCTCCACTACCCAATCACACATCCCCACATACCCACCTTCCAAACCCCTACCCCAATAAAAAAAATCTCCCAAACCACCATAATTCCCAAATTAATTCACCTTCAACACAACCACACCCCACAATACCCACCCCTCCCTTAAATCAACTCCCAATCCATTCCCCCCAACATATCCACCAAACAACAATAACCCAAACCATATCCTTCCATCTATACCCCAAACCAAACATCCCCAAATACCACCTTCCAACCCCTATACACAATACAAACCCCTACAAACTCCTCCACTACCATAATCATTCATTAATATTTCAACCCAATATTTTCTTTTTTTTTTTTTTTAAATCCTACAATCCCCCAACACTAATTATATCCCCAACCCTCATTCACCCCCAATTAAACCCCAATAAACCACACATTCTAAATAAAAACAACTCTTATCCATCACCCCCCTAATAAAACCCCAATACTTTTTTTTTTTTTACCCTTCAATCCCCCCAACATAACTATATTCCCAAACCCTCATTACACCCCCCAATTATCCATCAACTCTTATCCATCACCCCCTAATAAAACACCCAATACTTTTTTTTTTTTTTTCTTTTCTTACCCCTTCAATCCCCCCAACATAATTATATTCCAAACCCTCATTACACCCCCAATTAAACCCAATAAACCACCAATTAATCACCAATAAACCAATAAACACCAACACATAATTATATTCCCAACCTCATTACACCCCCATTAAACCCAATAAACCACACATTCTAAATAAAAACAACTCTTATACCCTCACCCCCTATTAAAAATCCCAATTCCTTACCTAATATCCACTATAAACCCTATACAATCAATAAATCCCCCCAAAACCCTCCCTATCATAACCAAACTCATACAATCAACTTATACCTATCACCAATCACATATCCACCCCAACCCTCAAAATTATCCAATTAAATCTAATCACCAAATCCCATAACCCTCCTTCTATTTCTCCCTAACCATTAAAATTCTCTATTACTATCTTACACATCATCAATAACCCCTATCTCACAACTCACAATACATTTCCTTATTTACTCAATTTCCATCAATTATTCTTCCTTTATTATTCCCTCTCAACTTAATCCCTTCAATTACTACTCCACTTATTACCCCCTATCATTACTTCCAAACTAATACTATACCTACACATTCCTCTCACAACTTTACAAAATCTAACCCAAATTTCATAACAATAATTCCCAAATTATTATTCTCTTACTCAAAATCACTCACTATTCTTATACATACCACATTAAATCATCCACAACCTCTCACTCTCTATCTTAACTTAACCCTTATAAACCTTCTATCATCTTAACTTATATCTTATCCCTATACACTATATTCCATTCATACCTAATAAAATTACCTACTAACTAAACATATTCCCCCTAATCAAATTACACATTCTCTTATCTACAAAAAACCTCATTCCACACTACAATTCATTCCACCATAACTATCCTATCTCCACAATCACTCTATATCCAATCACAATCCATCTACAACCCTAATCATAACTTAACCAAACCCCATTCAATTCTCACATCACCTTATCTATTACCAATACACATTTTAATCTCCAACAATCCTACACAACTTTACATTACCACCCAACTAAATACTCCTCCTTAAATATTCCACATTCCTCATAACATTCCTCTAATTATACCCCCACAATCCAAACTCACTTCTCTCCCAAACACAATACAAACTCCCTCCACATTCCTAACTTACCAATATCTTTATAACACATCTCTTTCCATTCTTATTATTTATCTTCATCCATTCAATCTCCATACAACTAAATCCTAATTATTACTACTAACCTATTACCACCCTCACACATTCACAATCTCACCCTAATACTCATTTACTTCATTATTCACTCAAACTTACATCTATCCATTCCTTATACTAACATCCTTCTCATCTTATTAATTATACTCTACCATCCCATTACTCACATTCTTAACTAATCTCCCATCTCTTAACATTCATACCCTTATTCCATATTCAAATTCCCTACCACCCCCATCACCCCCCCCCACCCTCACCCTACACCCACACAAAACTACCCTACACTAAATCCCCAAACATTAACTACCAATATTCTTCATTAATACCACCATCCCAACTAATATCTTCACCACCAAACATCTCTACACCACTTTCCAAAACTTAATAACACCCCTAAATTTAATATCACCCAACAATAACATATCCTCCCCAAAATTAACTATATACCTATCCTCCATACTATTTACAAAACCTACCTATAATAAATCTAATCTTCCCCCTCAAAACCCCCTACCAAAAATCCAAATCCACAATAACCACTCATTCACACCATCTCCCCATATAAATTTTCAAAACTTCCAACCAAAACCCAAAAAAATAAAATTACCTACAATTTTCCACTACAATACCAAAACCCCCCCCCCAATCCCCCACTAATCAACTCACCCAACACAATATATAATACTAACCAATCCTAACCCCAAAAATCCTTCCTAATTACCCCCAATCCACCTACCCAAATAATACCCCCCAAAAAATCATCCAACCAAATACCCTTTACACCCACTTACCCAACCTATCCCCAACCCACATAATCAACAAATCTTCTACAACCCAAAACCTCTTCCATCCCAATCAAATACTAAACCTACCACAAAAAACCTAAAATAAATAATCCCCTATATCTTCTCATCACATACCATCCATCCTCCCCCCTCTTCCCCAACCCCAAATTACCCTCATCCCCCAAAAAACATACTTTCATACAACAATCTCTCCCACAACCCTAATCCCCCCAACTAAAAACCCCATTAAAAATCCCATCCCTCTCCAACATCCTCCATCACACTTCAAAACCAACCCTACCTCCCCATATAATCAATCCTACCTCTCACCATTATCACCCCTCCTCCAATTCTACCTCTCTCTACCCAATTTATCATACATTCAACACCCTAACAACATATTCCCTAACTCTATTTACATATTCTAACCTTCCAACCCCAATTCACTCATCTCCTTAAATACTCCTCACTTTCATAACTTACCCCACTACAATTACATCAAAACAAAACATAAAAAATAAACATCTATTAATACATATTCTATAACCTCCTATCCAACTAAACCTACTCATCCTTAACAAAACCATCTCACACTAACCAATATTTCATTTACATAACCTTTCCTCCTACAATATATTCATTCCTATTCTTCTAACTCAACATCTACTTCATCCACTATCACCTCACTATCTCCAACTTCTTCAAACATATTCTTTCATCATCACATCATTAATCATTTACCCAACTCTTACCACCCTTCAATCCCATCCATTTCCATTATTTATCCTACTTAATCAATCTCCCACCAAAAAAATCACACACCTTCAATCTACTTTCTTAATTCCTACAAAATAATTCCTTCACTCTCATCATTTCCCATTTACTTATTAATTATTTTCAATCCCATTTATTTCCTACAAAATTTATACCTCTCAATACTTCTTATTCCCAAATTCATTCTAATCCTTTCCCATAAAAACTTCTCTCTTATCCTAAATCTATATCTCTTTACTTATCCATTCTATCAACCACCTTATAATTCCCTTTATTCTATCCTCTACCTTATTCTATACACATATTCAACTCATCAAAACCCATTACCACTCTTCATCCAAATCCATTATTCATTACTCACACCATACCATTACACATCAATTACTAACACCCATATCAATCATTCCATTTCTTACTACAACAAATACCTCTCCCATCATTTCAATTCTTCACCCCATCTCAAAAACTTTCATCTCCTACCTACAACCCCCCCCCTATCCTACAATCCATTCACCTAATATTCTTATTCCCTACCATTTCATTCTTTAATTACTTTTTCTCCCTTATATATCCCTTACCATTCTTAAATCTTTAATAACCATTTCTTAACCACTCCTTTTCACTAACTCATCCCTAACAACATTCTTCCTTCAAACACTATTTCCTTCCTCCAAATCCTTCCACCCTATCCCAAACCTACCCCCACTATCCATCTAATATATTCTATCACAACCTACCTTCACCCTATTACTCATTCAATTTAACCTACTAAATCACCTTCTATTAATCCCTACCATAATATTATTTCTCCAAATCTCCACTTATACCAACCCTAAACATTTCCCCACATATCTCATCAACCAAAACCCTCACTATTCACACATCTTACCCTACACTTCCCCCTATCTTCAATAACCTCTTATATTATTTATATTCCCTATATCCTCAACACCCATTTCCCTCTCAACCTCTCCATTATTAATCTCTTAAAATCAAACCACACCTTTTCAACACAACCATACCACTTTCACCTAATCCCTTACTTAACCCACTATAACAAACCCCTAATAAAAACCCCTCATCCATTCTCCAAACCTCCACTTATTCTCTCAACATTATCATAATTTTTCCTCCCTTCATATAATACATCTACTCAACCACTCCCCCCCATCATCACATACCCCATATACCCTCTATATATAACACCATAAATCTCCAAACCCCCTTCACCCAACTTACCCCCAACCCCATAACACCCCAACATACCCCCATATACCCTCCATATATAACACCATAAATCTCCAAACCCCCCTTCAACCAAATAAACCAAATTTCAAACCTACCCATAATTTTATACTCCCTCTCATATAATACATCTAATCCAACCATCCTAATCTCCATATATAACACCCATCAAATCTCCAAACCCACCTTCAACCAAATAAACCACAAATTTCCTAACCCATAATTTTTTACTCCCTCTCATATAATACATCTAATCAACCACTCCCCCCCCATCATCAATACCCCCATATACCCTCCATATATAACATCATCAAATCTCCAAACCCCTTCAACCAAATAAACCACAAACTCCCTATCCCATAATCACCCTTCATCTACCCAATCTTTTTTTTTTTTCATTATAATCCCTACAAATCCCTACCCTACACTCCAAATTTCCAAAACAATCCCCAATTAACATCCCTTATACCCAAATACCTACAAAAATCCAACCCATATTACCTCCACCACCCAATCTAAACTCTACCAAATTAACTAACACAATATTACCACCCCCAAAAATAAACAAAACTTCCACAAAAAACAATCCATCATCCAATATCTATCCCCCCCTAAACCCAATCTTTTTTTTTTTTTCTCTTCATTATAACTCCCTCCCCCCCAATACAAAACTCCAACAACAAACCACAATTAACATCACTTATACCAATCTTTTTTTCATTATAACTCCCTTCCCAACAAACCCCAAATAAACAAAACTTAAAACTCCCCCCAAAAATCTTTCCCACCAAAACATCTCAATTACATCCCTCCAAACTCCCATAACTAAAACCCAATCCCACACCAAATTATAAACAATTACACCACCCCCAATCCACACATAAACTTCCCAACCAACTACCCTTCCACATCCCTTCCCCTACAAAACACACCAACAATACCCAATTAATAATACCCTAATCAAATATCACTTCACTTACCCCCAATAATATCTTTTATACCACCCCAAACCTCCACAAATTACCCCTCTACATATCATCCCAAAAATTACCCATCAACTAATCCTACAATAATTACATCCTTTAACATCATCCAAAATAAAATATCCACCTCACTTAAATACCCATTTACTACTCAAACTTACATCCAAATAAAATCCATCACCTCATCATTCCCCCCTCATCCTCCAACAATAAACCAATCCAATTCAATACAAAAAAACCAAACAATCCTAATCCACATCCAAATCCAACTTCTACACCAATCCTCTACTCTCCTCTCTTATATCATCATCCTCACACCCCCATCTACCTACACACCCTTATCCACTTCCACCTATCTATTTTCCCCATATAATTCCCCCAATTTTACTCACACACCACTCACCCACCCTCCCACACCCCAACATTAATTCACCAAAAACATTACCCACCCAAAACCAAACTAATCCCATAAACCCTTCCAATCCTATACAAACCCCCATATATTATTTTCCCCTCTCCCAAATCTATTATTAATTTTCCAATCTATATTTTTTAAAAATTCCTCCATATTTCCTCCATTACAAATCCCAAACATCCAACCTACAAAACCCTAAACATACTACTCATAAACTCCTACCCATATCCAAAACTATAAAATAAAACCTCCATCCAACCCCCCCATTCAACCATAACTACTTTACCAACTATTAACAAATTACCTCCAAATAACCCATTCCCTTAATATTTAATCCACTCTACCCATATATTCAAAAATAAAACCTCCATTTCCTACATCTACACCTATAAACCCCAATATCCCTTTACCCCCCCACAACAAAACATTATCCCAAACCCAACAACCCCAACCCATAACCCAAAAAATAAAAAACCCCTCCCAAAACCCCCACCCAAACCCCCCAACCTCCTAAATTTACTAATTCTAACCATCCCTCCAAAATACATCCCCCAACCCCCCTACTAACAACCTCTTATATTCCACCCTTACTTTATATAAAATTACCCAAAATACCCTCCTACATACAATAATACACCCCCATCATCCCACCCCCATATTCCAAATCTACCAATTACATCCTCCTCTTCCCCACCATCCTCCCCCCCAAATAATCACTCCATATATAAACTCATATCTCCTTAACATATCCTAAACTCAACCCAAAAATTTATCCCCAACAAAAACTAAATTTATAATAAACACCCCATAAAACACCACACCTAAACCTATAAAACCCTCCATAAAAACATTACAACCAAAAAAATCTACAAACCCCTCACACCAAAACCTAACCACCCTACCTCTTAAACCCCAACACACAAAATCCCCCTCAAACATACAATAAAATACTACAATCATATATCACCCCATACATACCCCAACTATATAATTTAACCCAACCCACTTTCACCCCCACCACTTTATTTAATTTATCCTTAACCTAATTCCCTATATAACCCCCCATTTCTCTAATCCCATACACTCTTTCCCACTTCTCAACCAATTCTTATAAACCCAATTACACTATTCAATCCACTATTCATTCTACACTAATCATCCAATATCTTAATCAAAACATAAACTTACCATCTCACAATCCACAACAACTATACCCCCACCACCAATAACAATCTACCAACAATAACAAAACCAACAAATACACAAACAACACACAAATACAATCAAATACAAACACCCCATCAAATACAACAAAACCCACTTCCCTCATAAACAACTTCTTCTATAAAATACCACTTCAACTAATAATCCATAATCCTCAATTCATCACTAATTAACTTTTATACTATAACCTTCCCCTACCTAACAACCCTACATCCCCACCTCTCACCTAACTAAACAATCCTCTAAAAACACAACACAAAATCAAAATCCCTTAAACTCATACCACTAAATTCTCAATTACACACTCCCATAATACAAACCCCACAACCCTTCCAAATCCTCCCAACACACTCCACATAAAAAAAACAAAATCCCCCCTAAAATCACACTACAAAACTCTCCAAAAATCTTTTCAAATAAACTTCACACTCTAAATACTTCCTTAAACAACCAAATACCATCCTCCCTCATTCAACACCCCTATAATCACCCCTCAATAAATTCAACATCCACTCTCTTTAACTTCAAAAATATACCCAAACAATATTCCTTATCCTAACCCCATCAAAAATAAACACACATCATAAACTCAATCTTAAACAAACTCAACCCCTTCCCTAATATCCCTAACTCTATTATCTTAATATTCCCTACCCCTAACCTCTCTATTATAATTATATAACCCATAACCTCCAAATAACCCCCCAACCAAATAAAAAAATAAATTAAAAAATTAACTACAATTAATAAAAAATACAATCAAAATATAAAATAAAAAAATAACTTTAATAAAAATACATTCCCCCCATAAATACAATTCAACACCCCAAATAAACAACAACACCTCCTATCATCCCCAAATCTTTTACAACTTATCCAAATTTTTTTTTCCCACCCTCCCTTCAATACAACCCCAAAACATTCCCCTCCCACAAAACCCCCCTCAAACCCCATCTCCACCAAAACCCTAAACCAACAAACCAATCCTCCACCCTCACCCACCTCTCCTAAACACAAATAAAAACTTAAACAACTTAACACACAAAACACCCTCTATCTAACCACCAATAACAATCCAACCCCCTCTTCCAATATTACATCAAACATTCTACACCCCCCAAATTATTATAAATTACTATACCCCCAACTTCAAATCCACATCCTTTCCCTTATACACAACACCAATAAAAACCCCTTACACCCTTAACATCACATTCAAAATATTCCAAACCTTAAACCCCTTAATATCACCTAATCTCCCATCTCCCCCTTTCCCCAACAAAAAAACATCACCTATACATTATCAAACTATCTAATACCAACCACTATCAAATACAATATCCCCACCAAATAACTCCAACCTCTATCAAATCTACCTCACCAAACTACAAATATCCACCCTATTACACCAAACCACAAAAAATCACCAAAAAATCACAAAAATTCACAAAAAACAACAAAAAAAATCACACAAAAAATACAAATTAAAAAAAAATATATACTCAAAATAACTACCTCAACATTCCCTCCCTTCCTACCAAACACCCTCACAATCAATTTTACCTAATACTAATAATACCTTTATAATACCTACCACAACCATACAATATTTTAAACTATCTAATACTTATTACCCCTACTTCTTTAATTAATCCTTATTCTTTTCTCATAAAATTTCTACACTCTTTCTACCCCCCACCCAACCCCACAATACCCCCCCCCACCCTTCCCCCTACCAATCTCCATTCAAATCAAATAACCAAACAAAAAAACTACTACCCATACACAACCCCCTATTTATCAAACCACCCCCAAAAACAACCAACAAAACCCTCTCATCCCACCACCTCAACACTACCATCAATATACTAAAATCCCCAAAATCACCCAACCTCACATTAATACCATTACCATCCCCCAACAACATTACCCCCCATAATCTATTTATCCTTTTCCCCTCTCTCTCTTCTCACCATAAAAAAACACAAAAAAACTTATTCCACCCCCATCCTACTTTTAACCTCCTACTTACATTTTAATTAATCCTCCCACCCCATTATTTCCCCCCCACCCCATCAATCAACCTACATCATCCTTCCCAACTATATCATACTAACTCACAAATCTTCTAATACCCTCCATCCCATCTAACCCCAAACAAATTCAATCCTTACCCCCCAAAACAAATATCTCCCCCACCCCATCAAAAATTAAATAAACCAAATAAAAATCCCACCCTTTATAATAATCTCAACCATCTAACTAAACATACCTCCTCCTCAAAATTCCACATATATCACCTTCCACCCTTATACCCCTCTTACCTCCCCTAAAAAATAACATCCCCAAAACAAAAAAACCCACCACCCAATAAAACAATACCCACACAACACCCTATCCAACAAATTAATTCTAACCCCACAACAACCCCCCCCCCCCCACCCCACCACCCACCCCCCCCCCACCCCCCCCACCCCCCACCAACCACACCCCCCCCCCCCACACCCCACACCCCACCACCCAAACCACAACCACACACCCACCAACCCACCCCAAACACAACCCCAACCCCCACACACCACCCCCCCCCAACCCCCCCACACAACCCACCAAACCACACACCACCACCACCCCCAACAACCCAACCCACACAACCCACCCCCACACACAACCACCCCACCACCCACCCACCCCACCAACCCCACCCACACCAACACCCCACCCCACACAAACCACCCACACCCCCACAACCCCACCCCCACCCCCACAACCCCCACCCCCCACCCACCCCCAAACACACCCCCCCCACCCACCCCACCACACCCCCACCCCCCCACACCCACCCAAACACCCCCACACCACACCAACCAACCCCACACCCACACCCCCCCCACACCCCCCACCCACACCCCCCCACCCAACCCACCCCACCCCCCCCCCCCCCCCCCCCCCCCCCCCCACCACACCCCCAACCAACCACACCCCCCCACCCCCCCACACACACACCCCACCAAACCCCCCACCCACCACCACAACCCACCAACCCCCCCCCCCCCCCCCCCAAACCCCACCCCCCACCCCCAACCACCCCACCACCCCCCCCACCCCCCCCCCCCACAAACACCCCCCCCCCCACCCCCACACCCCACCACACCCCCCAACCACCCCCCCCCACCCACCCACCCCCAACCCCCACCCCACCCCCCCCCCCACCCAACCCCCCCCAACCAACCCCCCCCCCACAACCCCACCCCCCCCCCCACACCCCCCCCACCCCCCCCCCCCCAACCACCCACCAAACCCCCCCCCCCCACCCCAACCCCAACCCACCCCCCCCCACCCCCCCCACCCCCCCACACCCCACAACCCCCCCCCCCAACCAACCCCCCCCCCCCCACCCCACCCCCCCCCCCCCCCCCACCCCCCCCCCACAACCCCCCCCCCCCCACCCCCCACCAAACCCCCCCACCCACAACCCCCCCCCCCCCCACACCCACACCCCCCACCCAAACCCAACCCCCACCCACCCCCCCCACCCCACCCCCCCCCCCACCCCCCCCCCCACCCCCCCCCAAACCCCCCCCAACACCACCCCCACACCCCCCCCCCAACCCCAAACCACCCACCACCCACCCCCCAACCCACACCCCCCCCCCACACCCAACACCCCCCCCCACACCCCCCCCAAACCACCCCCCACCCACCCCACCACACCCCAACACACCCCCCACCACCACCCCACCCAACACCCCCCCCACCCCCCCCCCCCCCCCCCAACCCCCCACCCACCCCCCACCACACCCCCCCCCCCCCCACCCACCCCCCACAACCCCACCCCAACCCAAACCCCACCCACACCCCCCCCCCCAACCCCAACCCCACCCCCCCCCCCCCCCCACCCAACCCCCCCACACCCCCCCCCCCCCCACCCCCACCCCCCCCCCCCCCCCCCCCCCCCCCCCCCCCCCAACCCCCCACCACACCACCCCCCCCCCCCCCCCCCCCCCCCCCCCCCCCCCCCCCCCCCCCCCCCCCCCCCCCCCCCCCCCCCCCCCCCCCCCCCCCCCCCCCCCCCCCCCCCCCCCCCCCCCCCCCCCCCCCCCCCCCCCCCCCCCCCCCCCCCCCCCCCCCCCCCCCCCCCCCCCCCCCCCCCCCCCCCCCCCCCCCCCCCCCCCCCCCCCCCCCCCCCCCCCCCCCCCCCCCCCCCCCCCCCCCCCCCCCCCCCCCCCCCCCCCCCCCCCCCCCCCCCCCCCCCCCCCCCCCCCCCCCCCCCCCCCCCCCCCCCCCCCCCCCCCCCCCCCCCCCCCCCCCCCCCCCCCCCCCCCCCCCCCCCCCCCCCCCCCCCCCCCCCCCCCCCCCCCCCCCCCCCCCCCCCCCCCCCCCCCCCCCCCCCCCCCCCACCCCCCCCCCACCAACCCACCCACCCCCCCCCCCCCCCCAACCCCCCCCCCCCCCCCCCCCCCCCCCCCCCCCCCCACAACACCCCCCCCCCCCCCCCCCCCCACCCCCCCACACCCACCCCCACCCCACCCCCACCCACCACACCCCCACCCCCCCCCACCCCCCCACCCAAACCCAACAACCCAAAACCCCCCACCCCCCCCCCCCCACCCCCAACCCCCACCCCCCCCCCCCAACCCCCCCCACCCCCCCCCCACACCCCCCCCCCCCCCCCCCCCCCCCCCCACCCCCCACACCCCCCCCCCCACCCCCCCCCCCAACCCCCCCCCCCCCCACCCCCCCCCCCCCCCCCACCCCCCCCCCCCACCCCCCCCCCCCCCCCCCCCCCCCCCCCCCCCCACCCCCCCACCCACCCCCCCCCACCCCCCCCCCCCCCCCCCCCCCCCCCCCCCCCCCCCCCCCCCACCCCCCCCCCACACCCACCCAACCCCCCCCCCCCAACCCCCCCCACCACCAACCCACCCCACCCCACCCCCCCCCCAACCCCCAACCCAACCCCACCACCCCCAACACCCACCCCCCACCCCACACCCACCCCACACACCCCCCCCCACAACACCCCACCCCCACCCACCCCCCCACCCAAACCCCCACCCCACCCCCCACCAACCCCACCCCACCCACCCCCCCACCCCCACCCACCCCCCCACCCCCCCACCCCCAACAACCACCCCCACCCCCACAACCCCACCCCACCCACCCCCCCCCCCACCCCACCCCCCACACCCCCAACACCACCCACACCCAACCCCCCACCACACCCCCCAACCCCACCCCCACCACCCCCAACACACCAAAACCAACCCCAACCCACCACCCCCAACCACCCCCACAACCCACCACCCCCCCACCCCCACCCCAACCCACCCCCCAACCACCACCCCACAACACAAACCACCCACAAACCCAACCCCACCACCCACCCCCACCCCCACCCCAACCACCCCCACCAACACCCCCCACCCCAACACACCCACCCCACCCCAACCACCCACCCAACCCCACCCCACACCCAACCCACCCCACCCCCACAACCACCCCCCCCAAACACCCCCCACACCCACCCCCCCCCCCCCCCCACCACACCCACCCCCCCACCCCCACACACCCACCCACCACCACACACCCCCCCCACCCCAACCCACCACCCCCACCCCCCACACCACCCCCCACCCACCCCCCCACCCACACCACACCCCCCCCACCCACCCACCACCCCCCCCAACCCCACACACACCCACCACCCCCCCCCCCACCAACCCAACCCACCCCCCCCCCCCACCCCACCCCCCCCCCAACCCCCCACCC
>JASTWB010000073.1:0-74105 GCA_032158295.1 Pycnopodia helianthoides
CACAAAGGGCTGGAGGAGGAACACAATTTGGGGGGGGATATTTGGTTGTGGAAACGGGGCAAGTATGCAGCTTCTGAGAGTCGCCCCCCCTTTTTGAGAAGCTGGAAATCAGGGGGAAAAATGTCATGAAATTCACACGAAAGAATTCCCGTAGAAAATGATCTAGAGTAGTCAGTGTGGCTTTCTCTTTTCCCCCTTTTTTATAAGATTCGAGTGTTTTGTGTCTGAAATAGGTAAAATGAGTGAAAAAAATAGAGCAAGTCGTGGAGTGTGCACACTGAGCGCCATGTTGTCGTTCCTTGTCGGGGCTCCTTTGCATGCCCATAGTTTGTAGGTTTTAATTTTTGGGCAAAAAAAATTTTAAAAAAAAAAACCTCCTGATGGTCAATTTTTCATTTTCGGGTCGATTTTTTTTTTTTTTTTTTTAGGTCCCAATTGTAGAGTACGGGGTTTTGAGACTTTTTTGGCACAGTCTTTGGGGAAAATTTGCTTTGTTTGAGAAATTTTGATAGTTTTGTAGGTTTGAAATTTTGGTAAAAAATACAAAAATGGACCATGCGGGCATGGTCAATTTTTTAAATTTTTTTTTGGGCGATTTTTTAATTTTTTTTTTATGGTCCAAAATTTAAATTTAGTCGGGGGACTGATGACATTTTTTTTGGGACGGCTCTGGAAATTAGCCTTAGTTTTTAGAAATTTTGGGTAGTTTTGTGGGTTTGAAATTCTCCTGGGGGAAAAATACAAAAATGGACCTGGGGCATGGTCACCCTTTTTAAAATTTTTGGGTCGATTTTTTTAATTTTTTTTTTTTGGGCCCCCCAATTTTAAAGGTACGGGGTATGATGACATTTATTTTGGGGGAAAAACCCCTTTTAAAATTTTTTTTTAGTTTGGGAAATTTTTTAAAAGTTTTTGGGTTTTTTTCTGGTCAAAAAAAAAAAAAAAATTTTCCATGCGGGCGGTCAAATTTTTCAAAAAAAATTTTTTGGTCGATTTTTTTTAAATTTTTTTTTTTGGTCCCAATTGATAAGTACGGGGGACGATGACAAATTTTTTTGGGGCCCCAAAAAATGTAAATTTGCCTTTTTTTGGAAATTTTGATAGTTTTGTGGGGGTTTTAAATTTTGGTCAAAAATATACAAAAAGGACCCTTTGGGGGAAATTTTAAATTTTTTTTGGGCGATTTTTAATTTTTTTTTTTTGGTCCCCAAAACCCCCAAGTACGGACTCTGATTGGGGTTTTATGGGGCCGTCCCCCTGTAAATTTCCTTTTTTTTTAGAAATTTTTTAAGGGTTTTTTAGGTTTTTAAATTTTTGTCAAAAAAAAAAAAAAAATGGACCCCCCCTGCATGGTTTTTTTTTTCAATTTTGGGTCGATTTTTTTTTTTTTTTTTTTTTTGGTCCCCAAATTTATGAGTACGGACTTTTGATGCATTTTTTTTGGGCAGTCTTTGGGGAAAAAGCCTTTGTTTGAAAAAATTTTGATATTTTTTTTGGGGTTTTTTAAATTTTGGGGCGTTTAAAAATACAAAAAAGGACCATGCGGGGGCCCGGTCAACTTTTTTTTAATTTTAGGTCGATTTTTTTATTTTTTATTTTTTGGCCCCCAATTTATAAGTACGGGGCTATGATGACATTTTGGGGGGGACGTTTTCTGGAAATTTGCCTTAGTTTTAGAAATTTTTTAAAAGTTTTGTGGGTTTGAAATTTGGTCAAAAATATTTAAAAAAAAGGACCATGCGGGCTGGTCAACTTTTTCAAAATTTTTGGGTTTTTTTTTTTTTTTTTTTTTTTATGGTCCCCAAAATTATAGAGTAGGACTACTGATGAAAATTTTTTTCACAAACCCTTTAAAAAATTTCCCCTTGTTTTTAGAAATTTTTTAAAAAATTTTTGGGGGTTTTTTTAAATTTTGGTCAAAAAAAATAAAAAAAGGACCCTGCGGGCAGGTCAACTTTTTCAATTTTTTTTTCGATTTTTTTTTAATTTTTTTTTTTTTGGTCCCCTTGTGGGGTAGGACACTGATGCATTTTATTGGGGCCCCCCTTTGGAAAAATTTCCCCTTTTTTTTTAAAAAATTTTGGTGTTTTAGGGGTTTTAAATTTTGGGATAAAAAAACAAAAAAGGGCCCCCCGGGGGGGGGGCAACTTTTTCAATTTTCGGGTCGATTTTTTTATTTTTTTTTTTGGTCCCCCAAATTTTGAGTACGGGCACTGATGACATTTTATTGGGGGAAACTCTGTAAATTTGCCTTAGTTGAGAAAAATTTTTAAAAGTTTTTTGGGTTTGAAATTTTTGGGCAAAAATTTAAAAAAAAGGACCAGCGGGCAGGTCAACCTTTTTTTCCCCCCCCAAATTTTGGGTCGATTTTTTTTTTTTTTTATTTTTTTGGGGCCCAATTGATAGAGTACGGAAAATGATGGGAAATTTTTTTGGGACAAAATCTGTTAAATTTGCCTTAGTTTAGAAATTTTGATAGTTTTGTGGGTTTTTAAATTTCCAAAAATAACAAAAATGGACCCTCCTGCATGGGGGGAAATTTTTAATTTTGGGCGATTTTTTTAAAATTTTTTTTTTGGTCCCCCAAATTTTTTTGAGTACGGGGTACTTTTATGGGGAAATTTTTTTGGCAAAAACTCTGTAAATTTGCCTTAGTTTGAGAAATTTTTTAAGTTTTTTGGGGGTTTAAAAATTTTGGGGGAAAAAAATACAAAAAAAACTATGTGGGCATGGTCAAAAATTTTTTTTTTTGGGGGATTTTTAAAATTTTTTTTTTTTTTGGGCCAAAATTTATGAGTAGGACTAAAGATGAATTTTAATTTTTGGGGGAAAAATCTGTAAATTTGCCCCTTTTTGAGAAAAAATTTTTAAAAAAATTTTTTGGGGGGGTTTAAAAATTTTTTGGGGGTAAAAATACAAAAAAAAAACATGGGAGGGGGGGGGCAACTTTTTCATTTTTTTTGGGTTTATTTTTTTAAATTTTTTTTTTTTTGGTCCCCCAAATTTTTTTGAGTAGGACTACTGGGTTTACATTTTATTGGCACAAACTCTGGAAATTAAACCTTTGTTTGAAAAAATTTTTTTTTGTTTTGTAGGGGTTTTTTAAATTTTTGGGCTTTTTAAAAAAAAAAAAATGGACCATGCGGGATGGTCAACTTTTTCCAAAATTTTTGGGTCGTTTTTTTTTTTTTTTATTTTATGGTCCCAATTTATAGAGTACGGATACTGAGACTTTTATTTGGGGGAAACTCTGAAATTTGCTTTTGTTTAGAAAATTTTTAAAATTTTTTGGGGTTTTTTAAATTTTGGTCAAAAATATAAAAAAATGGGCCCCCGGGGGATGGTCAACCCTTTTTTTTTTTTCGGGTCGATTTTTTTTTTTTTTTTTTATGGCCAATTGATAGGTAGGACTATGTGAATTTTATTGGGGACAAACCTGTAAATTTGCCTTAGTTTTTTAAAAAATTTTTTAGTTTTTTGGGTTTTTAAATTTTTCTCAAAAAAAAAAACCCAAAAAAAAACCATGCCCGCATGGGGGGAAATTTTTCAATTTTCGGGTCGATTTTTAATTATTTTTTTTTATGGTCCCCCAAATTTATTTGGGACGGGTATGATGACTTTTTTTTGGGACAAAAATCTGGGAAATTTGCTTAGTTTGGGGGAAATTTTAAAAATTTTTTGGGTTTTTTTTTTTTGGTCAAAAATATTTCAAAAAAAAGGACCTGGGGCATGGTCAACTTTTTCAATTTTCGGGTCGATTTTTAATTATTTTTTTTTTTGGGCCCCCCAAAAAATAGAGTCGGGGCTACTGAAAGACATTTTATTGGCACAAAAATCGTAATTTGCTTAGTTTGAGAAATTTTTTTTTTGTTTTGTGGGTTTGAAAAATTTTGGGGGAAAAAAACAAAAATGTACCCCCCAGGCAAAGGGCAACTTTTTTAATTTTTTTGGGGTTTTTTTTTTTTTTTTTTTTTTTATGGTCCCAATTGAAGAGACGGACATGTTGACTTTAAATTGGGGGAAAATCTGGAAAAATTTGCCTTTGTTTGAGAAAAATTTTTTTTTGTTTTTTTGGTTTTTTAAAAATTTTGGGCTTAAATATAAAAAAAAAGGACCATGCGGGCATGGGGCAACTTTTTTTTTTTTCGGGTGATTTTTTTTAAATTTTTTTTTTTTTGGTCCCCCAAATTTTTAAAAAATAGGACTACTCATGACATTTTTTGGCCAAATCTGTAAATTTGCCTTTGTTTTTAAATTTTAATAGTTTTGTGGGTTTTAAAAACTGGTCAAAAATTAAAAAAAAAAAACCCCCGGGGGCATGGTCAAATTTTTTTTTTTTCGGGGTTTATTTTTTAATTTTTTTTTTTATGGTCCCAAAATAGAGTACGGTACTATGAAAATTTTTTTTGGGACAAAAAATGTAAATTTGCCCTTTTTTTGAGAAAATTTTTTTTTGTTTTGGGGGGTTTTAAAAAATTTCTTTAAAAAAAATTTCCAAAAAAAAACCAGCCTTTCATGGGCAAATTTTTCAAAATTTTTGGGTCGATTTTTAATTATTTTTTTTATGGGCCAATTTTAGAGGACAGGGTATGATGACATTTTATTGGGGGAAAAATCTGTAAAAATTTCCCCTTTTTTTTTAGAAAAAATTTTTTTTTTTTTTTTGGGTTTGAAATTTTTTTCAAAAAAAAAAAAAAAAGGACCCCCGGGCAAAAATTTTTAATTTTTTGGGGCGATTTTTAATTTTTTTTTTTTTGGGCCCAATTGATAGGTCGGGGCTATGATTTCCCTTTTATTCGCACAGTTTTGGAAATTACCCCTTTTTTTTTAGAAATTTTGATAGTTTTGGGTTTGAAAAATTTTTTTGGCATAAATATACAAAAAAAGGGGCCAGCGGGGTGGTCCCAAATTTTTTTTTTAATTTTTTTTCGATTTTTTAATTTTTTATTTTTTGGTCCCCCAATTATTGGTACCCGGGCTAGGGGAATTTTGTTGCAAAGTTCTGAAATTACCTTATTTGGAAATTTTATGTTTTGTGGGTTTGAAATTTTTTGCTGAAAAAAATACAAAAATGGAACCCCCGGGGGAGGTCAACTTTTTCAATTTCGGGTCGATTTTTTAATTTTTTATTTTATGGGCCCCTTTTAAAAGAGTAGGACACTGATGCATTTTTTTGGGACAAAAATCTGTAAAAATTTTCCCCTTTTTTGAGGGAAAAAATTTTTTTTTTTTTGGGGGTTTTAAATTTGGTTTAAAAAAATAAAAAAATGGCCCCTGCGGGCATGGTCAAAAATTTTTAATTTTGGGTCATTTTTTTTAAATTTTTTTTTTTTGGTCCCAATTTTAAAAATACGGGGCACTGATGACATTTTATTGGCACAAACTCTGTAAATTTTTCCCCTTTTTTTTTAGAAAAATTTTTTTTTTTTTGTGGGTTTTTTAAATTTTTGGGCAAAAAAAAACAAAAAAAAACCCTGGGGGCAACTTTTTTTAATTTTCGGGCGATTTTTTTTTTTTTTTGGCCCCCAAAGATAAGCATATATTTTTATAATTTTAAATTTTTAGTTTTAAAATTTTGAATTTTTAGGGAAAAGGGGGGAAAAAAAAAAAAAAAAAATTAAAAAAACTTTTTAAAATTTTGGGGAAATTTTTTTTTTTTGGTAATTATAGAAAAGGGTAAAAATTTTTTTAATTTTAAAAAATTTTTTTAAAAATTTTATATTTTTTTATTTAAATTTTTTTTAAAAAAAAAAAAAATTTTTAACTTTTTTTTAATTTTTATTTTTTTATTTTTTTAATTTTTTTTTGGGCCCCAAATTTTTTTGAGTAGGGGCTAGATGAATTTTTTGGGACAGTCTCTGGAATTGCCTTAGTTTTAGAAATTTTGTTTTTTGGGGTTTTAAATTTGTCAAAAAAAAAAAAAAGGACCCCCCGGAAAGGTCAAATTTTTTAAAAATTTTGGGTTGATTTTTTTTTTTTTTTTTTTTTTGGTCCCTTGATAGAGTAGGTATGATGACATTTTATTGGGGACAGTCTTTGGAAATTAGCCTTAGTTTGAGAAAAAATTTTTTAGTTTTTTTAGGGGTTTTTTAAAATTTTGGGGTTTAAAAAACAAAAAGGGGGCCAGCGGGAAGGTCAACTTTTTTTAAATTTTTGGGGGGGGTTTTTTTTATTTTTTTTTTTTTTGGGCCCCCAAAAAATAGAGACGGACTCTGAGACATTTTTGGCCAAAACTTGAAATTTGCCCCTTTTTTTAGAAATTTTAAAAGTTTTGGGGGTTTGAAAAATTTTGGTTCAAAAATATAAAAAAAAAAAACCATGCCGCATTTGGGCAATTTTTCAATTTTTGGGGGATTTTTTTTTTTTTTTTTATGGTCCCAATTGAAGAGTAGGACTATGATGACATTTTATTGGGACAAACTTGAAAATTTGCTTGTTTAGAAATTTTTTAGTTTTGGGGTTTGGGAAAATTTTTGGGAAAAATATAAAAAAAGGACCAGCGGGTGGTCAACTTTTTCAATTTTCGGGTTTGATTTTTAAAATTTTTTTTTTATGGTCCCAATTGATAGAGTAGGGACTATGATGACATTTTATTGGCACAAAAATCGGGAAAAATTTTTTCCCAGTTTGAGAAATTTTAATGTTTTTGGGTTGAAAAATTTTGGGGGGAAAAAAATAAAAAATGGGACCCCTGCCGGCCCTGGTCCTTTTTTTTTTTGGGGGATTTTTTTTAAAATTTTTTTTTTTTGGTCCCAAAATTTTTGGTCGGACTTTGATGACATTTTATTGGGGACAAAAAACTGTAAATTTTTCCCTAGTTTTTTAAATTTAATTTTTTTTTGGGGGTTTTTTAATTTTTTGGGGGAAAAAAAAAAAAATGGACCATGCCGGGGGGGGTCCCCTTTTTCAAAAATTTTGGGGGGGGGTTTTTTTTAAAATTTTTTTTTTATGGGCCCCAAAATTTTTTTAAATCGGACTTCTGATGGGCATTTTATTTGACAAACTTTAAAATTTTCCCCTTTTAGAAATTTTATAGTTTTGTGGGGGTTTTTTAAATTTGGTCAAAAAAAAAAACAAAAAAAAACCATGCGGGGATGGCCCCTTTTTTTTTTTCGGGGCGATTTTTTTTTTTTTTTTTAAAGGTCCCAAATTTTTTTTGAGTTCGGGCTCTGATGACATTTTATTGGCCCCACCTGTAAAATTTTCCCCCTTTTTTAGAAATTTTGATGTTTTTTTTGGGGGGTTTTTTAAATTTTTGGGCAAAAATATACAAAAAAAAAACCCTGCCCCTTTTTAACTTTTTTTTTTTTGGGTGTTTTTTAATTTTTTATTTTTTTGGGCCCAAAAGATGTTACGGACCTGATGACATTTTATTGGACCTTTGGGAATTGCCTTAGTTTGGGAAAATTTTTTATAGTTTTGTGGGTTTGAAATTTTTTGGGGGAAATAAAAAAAAATGGGCCATGCGATGGTCAACTTTTTTAAATTTTTGGGTCGTTTTTTTTTTTTTTTTTTTATGGCCAATTGTAGAGTACGGGGCTTTTGAGACATTTATTTGGACGTCCTGTAAAAATTTTCCCCCGGGTTTTGAAAATTTTTTATTGTTTTGTGGTTTGAAATTTTGGTCAAAAATATAAAAAAAAAGGCCCGCGATGGTCAACTTTTTAAAATTTTTGGGGGCGATTTTTTTTTAAAATTTTTTTTTTTTGGCCCAATTGATTGGTACGGACTACTGTGACATTTTATTTTGGACAAACTCGTAAAATTTTTTTCCCCCCCTTTTAGAAATTTTGATTTTTGGGGTTTGAAAAATTTTTGGGGGAAAAAATAAAAAATGGGCCATGCGGGGGGTACTTTTTTCAATTTTTGGGTTGATTTTTTTTAAATTTTTTTTTTTTTTGGGCCCCCCAATTTTTTTTAAATTTGGGGAAATGGAAATTTTATTGGCACATCTCTGTAAATTTGCCTTTTTGAGAATTTTGATAGTTTGTGGGGTTTTAAATTTTGGTCAAAAATATAAAAAAAAAAGGGGGATGCCGGCATGGGGCAACTTTTTCAATTTTTGGGTCGATTTTTAATTTTTTTTTTATGGTCCCAATTGATAGGTGGATATGATGAATTTTATTGGCACAAACTCTGTAAATTTGCCCTTTTTTTTTTTAAAAAAAAAAAAATTTTTATAGTTTTGGGGTTTTAAATTTTGGCAAAAAAAAACAAAAAAAAAACCATGCGGGATGGGGCCCAAATTTTTCCCAAATTTTGGGGGAAATTTTTTTTTTTTTATTTTATGGCCAATTGATAGAGACGGACCTGATACATTTTATTGGGGGAACTCTGTAAATTTCCATTTTAGAAATTTTTTTTTGTTTTGTGGGTTTTAAATTTGGTCAAAAATATAAAAAATGGCCCTTTGGGAAAGGTCAACTTTTTCAATTTTCGGGAATTTTTTTTTTTTTTTTTTATGGGGCCCTTGATAGGTACGGGCTATGATGCAAATTTTTTTTGGGACAGTCTTTGGGAATTGCCTTAGTTTGAGAAATTTTGATTTTTTTGTTTGGTTTAAAAATTTTTGGTTTAAAATAAAAAAAAAAAGACCATGCGGGGGGGAAAATTTTTCAATTTTGGGTCGATTTTTAAAATTTTTTTTTTTAAAGGGCCAATTGATAAGTACGGATACTGATGAATTTATTTTGGACCTCTGTAAATTTGCCTTGGGGGTTTTTTAAAAATTTTTATAGTTTTGTGGTTTGAAATTTTGGGCAAAAAATAAAAAATGGACCCGCCGCATGGTCAAACTTTTCAAAATTTTTTTGGGGGATTTTTTTTTTTTTTTTTATTTTATGGGGCCAATTGAAAGGTACGGACTTTCTGAGACATTTTATTGGGGGAGTCTCGTAATTGCTAGTTTGAGAAAAATTTTTTTTTGTTTTTTGGGGTTTAAAAAAATTTGGGGGAAAAAATTTAAAAAAAAGGCCCCCCCGGGTGGGGGTTTTTTCAAAATTTTTTTGGGGATTTTTTTAAAATTTTTTTTTTTTTGGGGGCCCAAATTTATAGAGTACGGACTTTGATGACTTTTATTTTTCAAACTCTGTAAATTTCCCTTGTTTGAGAAATTTTTTTTTGTTTTTGTGGGGGTTTTAAATTTGGTCAAAAATATTTAAAAAAAGGCCATGCGGGATGGTAACTTTTTAAAATTTTGGGGCGATTTTTTTTTTTTTTTATTTTATGGTCCCCCAAATTGGGTAGAGTACGGATTTGATGACATTTTATTTGACAAACTCTTAAATTTGCCTTTTTTTTAGAAATTTGATAGTTTTTTGGGTAATTTTGGTCAAAAAAATAAAAAATGGACCATGCGGGGGGGCAAAAATTTTTTTTTTTTGGGTCGATTTTTTTTTTTTTATTTTTTTGGTTTCCCCAAATTTATAGAGTACGGATCTATGACATTTTTTTGGGGCAAAAACCCCTTTTAAAATTTTCCCCCCCTTTTTTAATTTTTGTAGTTTTGTGGGGGGTTTTTAAATTTTTGGGCAAAAAAAATTTTTAAAAAAGGACCATGGGCATGGTAACTTTTTCAAAATTTTGGGGGGGGTTTTTTTTTTTTTTTTTTTTATGGTCCCCCAAATTTTTTTGGTACGGACTTCTGAGACATTTAAATTTTGGGCCCCTTTGGGAAAAAAGCCCTTTTTTTTGAGAAATTTTTATAGTTTTTTGGTTTAATTTTGGTCAAAATTAAAAAAAAAAGACCATCCTGCATGGTCAACTTTTTCAAAATTTTTTTGGGCGATTTTTAAAAATTTTTTTTTTTATGGTCCAATTGATAGAGTACGGATACTGATGAATTTTTTGGACACTCTGTAAATTTGCCTTGGTTTTTTAAATTTTTTAGTTTTTGGGGGTTTGAAATTTTGGTAAAAATATAAAAAATGGACCCCCCCGCATGGTCCCAAATTTTTTAATTTTGGGTCGATTTTTTTTTTTTTTTTTTTTGGGCCCAAAATTTTTTGGTACGGGGGACTGATGGGGATTTTTTTTGGGGGCCCCGTAATTTTTCCCTAGTTTGAGAAATTTGTAGTTTTGTGGGTTTTAAAAATTTTTGGGAAAAAAAAAAAAATGGGCCCTGCCCGGGATGGCCCCCTTTTTTTAATTTTCGGGGGGGATTTTTTTTTTTTTATTTTTTTTGGGCCCCCAAATTTATAGAGTAGGACTTCTGATGAAAATTTTTTTTTCAAACTCTGTAAATTTCCTTTGTTTGAGAAATTTTGAAAAAGTTTTGTGGGGTTTTAAAATTTTTGGTCAAAAATATAAAAAATGGACCATGGGGCATGGTCAATTTTTCAATTTTTTGGGTCGTTTTTTTTTTTTTTTTTATTTGGGCCCAATTGATAGAGTACGGACTACTGATGAATTTTATTGGCAACTCTGAAATTTTTTCCCAGTTTTAAAAATTTTATATTTTTTTTGGGGGTTTTTTAAATTTTTTTGGGGGAAAAAAAATCAAAAATGGACCCCCCGGCATGGTCAATTTTTCAATTTTCGGGGGGGGGTTTTTTTTTTTTTTTTTTTATGGCCCATTTTATGGTACGGACTTGATGACATTTTTTTTGGACACCCTTTTTTAATTGCCCTTATTTGGAAATTTTGATAGTTTTGTGGTTTGAAATTTTGGTTTAAAAAAAAAAAAAATGACCAGCCGATTTGGGAACTTTTTTTAAAATTTTGGGGGCGATTTTTAAAATTTTTTTTTTATGGTCCAATTGATAGGTACGGACTTTTGATGACTTTTATTGGCCCGTCTCTTAAATTTTCCCGGTTTGAGGGAAAATTTTTAAGTTTTTGGGTTTGAAATTTTGGTCAAAAAAAAAAAAAATGGACCCAAAGGGGGGGGGTGGTCACTTTTTCAATTTTCGGGTCGATTTTTTTTTTTTTTAAATTTTTTTGGCCCCCAAATTTATAGGAGGACTTTTGATGACAATTTTTTTTGGGACAAAATCTGTAAAATTTTTTTTGTTTTAAAATTTTTTAGTTTTTTTGGGTTTTAAAAATTTTTGGGGGAAAAATTTTAAAAAAGGGGTCCGGGATGGCACTTTTTCAATTTTTTGGGGGATTTTTTTTTTTTTTTTTTTATGGTCCCAATTGATAGAGTACGGGCAGGTGACTTTTTATTTTGGGGGAGTCTCTGAAAAATTTTTTTTTTTTGAGAAATTTTGATAGTTTTGTGGGGTTTTTTTTAAAAATTTTGGAAAAATAAAAAAAATGGACCCCGCCGAAAGGTAACTTTTTCCCCAATTTTTTGGGGGGTTTTTTTTTTTTTTATGGTTCCCAAAATTTTTTTGAGTAGGATACTGATGACATTTTTTTGGGACATTTTGTAAAATTTTTTTTTTTTTTTTAGAAATTTTGATAGTTTTTTTGGGGGGAAAAAAATTTTGGCAAAATATAAAAAATGGCCATGCCGCATGGGCAACTTTTTCAAATTTTGGGTGATTTTTTTTTTTTTTTAAATTTTTTGGTCCAATTGATAGAGTAGGACTATGATGACATTTTTAAATTTGGGGGAAACTCTGTAAAAAATTCCTTTTTTGAGAAATTTTGATAGTTTTGTGGGTTAAAATTTTGGGCAAAAAAAATAAAAAATGGACCAGCGGCATGGTCAACTTTTTCAATTTTGGGTCGATTTTTTTTTTTTTTTTTTTGGTCCCCAAAATTTTAGAGTACGGACTAAAGATGACATTTTTTTGGCACAAAAATCTTAAAATTTCCCCCTTTGAGAAATTTTGATAGTTTTTTTGGTTTGAAATTTTGGTTTAAAAATTAAAAAAAGGGCCATGCCCCGGGGGGGGGCAACTTTTTAAATTTTTTGGGTCGATTTTTTTTTTTTTTTATTTTTTGGTCCCAATTGTAGGGGTAGGCTTTGATGACTTTTTTTTGACAAACTCTGTAAATTTGCCTTTGTTTGAGAAATTTTTATAGTTTTTTGGGGTTTAAAATTTTGGTCAAAAATAACAAAAAAGGGCCATGGGGCATGGTAACTTTTTCAAAATTTTGGGGGGAAATTTTTAAAAATTTTTTTTTTATGGTTTCCCAATTTTAAAAATACGGAACTGATGAATTTTTGGCACCCCTCTGTTTTTAATTTTCCCAGTTTTTTAAATTTTTTTAGTTTTTTGGTTTGAAATTTTGGTCAAAAAAAAAAAAAAAGGCCCCCCCGATGGTCAACTTTTTTTAATTTTTTTTGGGCGATTTTTTTTTTTTTTATTTTTTTGGTCCCCCAATTTTTTTAAATAGGACTTTGATGACTTTTATTGGACAACTTTGAAATTGCCTTATTTGAGGAAATTTTTATAGTTTTTTGGTTTAAAAATTTTTGGGCCAAAAAAAAAAATGGAAAAATTTCCGATGGTCAACCCTTTTTTAATTTTTGGGTCCCATTTTTAATTTTTTTTTTATGGTCCCAATTGTTTGAGTCGGACCTGAGACATTTTATTTGGGACAAATCGTAAAATTTTTTTTTTTTGAAAAATTTTGATGTTTTGTGGGTTTTTTAAATTTTTGGGCAAAAAAAAAAAATGGACCATGCCGTGGTCAACTTTTTCAATTTTGGGGGGGGTTTTTAAATTTTTTTTTTTTGGGCCCAAAATTTTGAGTACGGATATGATGACCCCCTTTTTTTGGGACATCTTGAAATTGTTAGTTTGAGAAAAATTTTTTAGTTTTGTAGGGGTTTTAAAAATTTTTTCAAAATATAAAAAATGACCTCCTGATGGCAACTTTTTTAATTTTGGGTCGATTTTTAATTTTTTTTTTTTTGGTCCCAAAATTTAAGAGTACGGACTTTGATGACATTTTATTTCACACTCTGTAAAAATTTCCTTATTTGAAAATTTTGAAGTTTTTGGGGTTTTAAAAATTTTGCAAAAAAAAAAAAAAAAATGGGGCCAGCGCATGGGAAAATTTTTTTTTTTTTGGTGATTTTTTTTTAAAAATTTTTTTTTTATGGTCCCAATTGATAGAGTAAAGGGTACTATGCATTTTATTGGCACAAACTCTGTAAATTTGCCCCTTTTTTTTTAGATATTTTGATGTTTTTTGGGGTTTTAAAAATTTGTTTTTTAAAAATTTAAAAAAAGGACCATGTGCATGGAACTTTTTTTAATTTTTGGGTCGATTTTTAATTTTTTTTTTATGGCCCAAAATTTTTTTGAGTAGGATATGATGAATTTTATTGGGACAAAATCTGTAAATTTTGGGGTTTTTGAGAAAAAATTTTTTTTTGTTTTGGGGTTTGAAAAATTTTTCAAAAAAATAAAAAATGGACCCCCGGTCAATTTTTTTAATTTCGGTCGATTTTTTTTTTTTTTTTTATTTGGGCCAATTGTAGAGTAAAAAAAAACTTGGGCTTTTTTTTTGGGGGACTCTGTAAAAAATTTTTTTTTTTTTGGAAATTTTGATGTTTTTGGTTTTAAATTTTGGTCAAAAATATAAAAAATGGACCATGCCTGCATGGTCAACTTTTTTTAATTTTGGGGGATTTTTTTTTTTTTTTTTGGTCCCCAAAATTTTTTTGAGTCGGACTAGATTTACTTTTATTTTGGGAAAAAACTCTGTAAATTTGTTTTTGGGAAATTTGATGTTTTGTGGGTTTGAAATTTTGGGCAAAAAAATACAAAAAAAGGGGCATTTTGGGCAACTTTTTCAATTTTTGGGTTGATTTTTTAATTTTTTTTTTTATGGTCCCAATTGATAAGGGGGGGACTATGATGACATTTTTTTTCACAGTCTCGGGGGGGTTTGCCTTAGTTTTAGAAATTTTGATGTTTTTTTTGGTTTGAAAATTTTTTGGCAAAAAAAAAATGCCATGCCCCGCATGGTCAACTTTTCAATTTTGGGGTGATTTTTAAATTTTTTTTTTTGGGCCCCCAAATTTTTTTGAGTACGATACTGATGAATTTTTTTTGGGGCCCCAAAAAATGTAAATTTGCCTAGTTTGGGGAAATTTTGGGAGTTTTGTGGTTTTAAAATTTTTGGGCAAAAATTAAAAAATGTACCATGCCCCCCGGGTTTAACTTTTTTTAAAATTTTTTTGGGATTTTAATTTTTTTTTTTTTGGTCCCAATTTTTTTAGTACGGACACGATGACATTTTTTTGCACGTCTCTGTAAATTTTTCCTTAGTTTGAGAAATTTTTATTGTTTTGTAGGGGTTTTAAATTTTGTCAAAAATATAAAAAAAATTTTTACCCTGTGTTTTCCCAAATTTTTTAATTTTGGGGGGGGGTTTTTTTTAAATTTTTTTTTTTTTTGGGGCCCCCAAATTATAGAGTGGGTATGATGACATTTTATTGGCACACTCTGTTAAAAATTTTTTTTTTTTGAGAAATTTTTATAGTTTTGGGGTTTTTTAAAATTTGGCAAAAATATTTAAAAAAAAAAACCTGGGCCCCATGGGGGAAATTTTTTATTTGGGGGATTTTTAAATTTTTTTTTTTGGGCCCAATTGATAGAGTACGGATATGATGACATTTTTTTTGGGGGAAATCTCTTTTAAAATTTTCCTTTTTTGTTTGAGAAATTTTGATGGGTTTTTTTGGTTTTTAAAATTTTTTTCAAAAAATAAAAAATGGGCATGCCCTGGTCAAAATTTTTCAATTTTTTGGGGGGGGTTTTTTTAAATTTTTTTTTTTTTTGGTCCCAATTGATAGAGTACGGACTACTGATGAATTTTATTGGGGCCCGTCTTTTGGAAAAATTGCCTTTTTTTTAGAAATTTTATAGTTTTGTGGTTTGAAATTTTGGTCAAAAAAATAAAAAATGGCCATGCGGGGGTGGGAACTTTTTTAATTTTCGGGGGAAATTTTTTTTTTTTTTTTTGGTCCCCCCAAATTTTGAGTGGACTACTGGGGAATTTTATTGGAAAACTCGAAATTTGCCCTTTTTTTTGAGAAAAAATTTTTTTTTGTTTTGTGGGTTTGAAATTTGTCAAAAAAAAAAAAAAAGAACCCTGCGGGGTGGTCAACTTTTTTAAATTTTTGGTGATTTTTAATTTTTTTTATGGTCCCAATTGATAAAGGGGGGGACTATGATGACATTTTATTTTCACAGTTTGAAAAATTTTCCTTTGTTTAGAAATTTTGATTTTTTTTTAGTTTTAAATTTTTTGTCAAAAATAAAAAAAAAATGGCCATGCGATGGGAAAAATTTTTTAAAAAATTTTGGGTTGATTTTTAATTTTTTTTTTTTGGTCCCCAAATTTTTTTGAGTCGGACTACTGAGGGCATTTTTATTGGATATTTTGTAAATTTGCCTTTGTTTGGGGGAAAAAATTTTTTTTTGTTTTTTTGGGTTTTAAATTTTGCAAAAAAAATAAAAAAAAGGGGCCTGCCGCATGGTCAACTTTTTCAATTTTTTGGCGATTTTTTAATTTTTTTTTTATGGTCCCCCCAAATTTTTTTGGTACGGACTACTGTGAAAAATTTTTTTGGCACAGTCTTTGGAAATTGCCTTTTGTTTGAGAAATTTTTATAGTTTTGTAGGGGTTTTTTAATTTTGGGCAAAAATATAAAAATGGACCCCCCGGGTGGTAACTTTTTTTTTTTTTCCGGGGGAATTTTTTTTTTTTTTTTTTTGGTCCCCAAATTTTAGAGTGGATATGTACATTTTATTGGGCAACTCTTAAAAATTTCCTTTTTTTTAGGAAAAATTTTTTTAAATTTTTGGGGGTTTTAAATTCTGTCAAAAATATAAAAAAAAAGAAAACCCCCCGGGGGATGGTCAATTTTTTTAATTTTCGGTCGATTTTTTTTAAATTTTTTTTTTTGGTCCCAATTTTTTTGGGTCGGACTACTGATGCATTTTATTGGCCGTCTTGAAATTTTCCTTAGTTTTTTGGGGAAAATTTTTTTGTTTTGTAGGTTTTTAAAAATTTTGTCCAAAAAAAAAAAAAAAAGGACCATGCGCCCTGGTCAACTTTTTCAATTTTCTTTTTTTTTTTTTTTTTTTTTTTTTTTTTTTTTTTTTTTTTTTTTTTTCCCCTTTTAGGGGTCGAAATTTTTTTTGGAATTTTTTGGGGGAAAAACTCTGTAATTTTTCCTTTGTTTGAGAATTTTTATATTTTTTGGGGGTTTTTTAATTTTTGTCAAAAAAAAATAAAAAATGACCAAAGCCGCTTGGGCAAAAATTTTTAAATTTTTTGGGGCGATTTTTTTTTTTTTTTTTTATGGTTTCCCCAATTTTTTTGGGGTACGGGGCATGATGACATTTTATTTGCACAGTCCTGTAAATTTGCCCCTTTTTTAGAAATTTTGATAGTTTTTTAGGTTTTTTAAAATTTTTTTTAAAAAATAAAAAAAATGGGCCAGCCTGCTGGTCAACTTTTTTAATTTTTTGGGTCGTTTTTTTAAAATTTTTTTTTTTGGTCCCAAAATTATAGATGGACTATGATGCATTTTATTGGCACAGTCTCTGTAATTTTGCCCCTTTTTTTTTAGAATTTTGATAGTTTTTTAGGTTTTTAATTTTTTCAAAAATATAAAAAAAAGTACCAGCCTGCTGGTCAACTTTTAATTTTTGGGGGATTTTTTAATTTTTTTTTTTTATTTGGCCCCCAAATTTTTTTGAGTACGGACTACTGATGACATTTTTTTTGGGACGTCTCTGTTTAAATTTTCCTTATTTGAGAAAAATTTTTTTAGTTTTGTGGGGTTTAAAATTTTTGGGGGAAAAAAATAAAAAAAATGGGCCATGCCCCATGGGGGGAAATTTTCAAAATTTTTGGGGGGTTTTTTTTTTTTTTTTTTGGGCCCAATTGATAAAGGGGGGGACTAAAAATGCATTTTATTGGCACGTCCTGTAATTTGCCCCTTTTTTTTTAGAAATTTTTTTTTGTTTTGTGGTTTTTTAAATTTTTGGGGGAAAAAAATAAAAAAAAACCATGCCCGCATGGTCAACTTTTTCAATTTTTTTTTTGGGGATTTTTTTTTTTTATTTTATGGTCCCAATTGATAGAGTACGGACATGGGGGGGCATTTTAAATTGGGGACAAACCCTTTTTAAATTTGCCTTATTTGAGAAATTTTTTTAGTTTTGTGGGTTAATTTTGGGCCCAAAAAAAAAAAAAATGGACCATGCGGGCATGGGCCCCAAATTTTTCAATTTGGGTCGATTTTTTTTATTTTTTTTAAAGGTCCCAAAATTTTAGGGGGTACGGACTTTTGATGACCTTTTTTTGGGACAAATCTGTAAATTTGCCCTATTTGAGAAATTTTTTTATTTTGTGGTTTGAATTTTGGTCAAAAATTAAAAAAAGGCCTGCCGGGATGGTCATTTTTTTAAAATTTTTGGGGGGGTTTTTTTTAAAATTTTTTTTTTTTGGGCCCCAAAATTTTTTTGAGTGGTTCTGGTGACTTTTATTTTACAAACTCTGTAAAAATTTTTTTTTGTTTTAGAAATTTTTTTAGTTTTTTTTGGGGTTTTAAATTTTTGGGCAAAATATTAAAAAGGACCATGCCGGCCTGGTAACTTTTTCAATTTTGGGTCGATTTTTTTTTTTTTTTTTTTATGGTCCCCTTGATAAGTAGGACTTCTGATGACATTTTTTTGACAAACTCTGTAAATTTGCCTTAGTTTTAGAAATTTTATAGTTTTTGTGGGTTTGAAAAATTTGGTCAAAAATATAAAAAAGGACCCTGCGGGGGTGGTCAAATTTTTCAAATTTTTGGGGGTTTTTTTTTAATTTTTTTTTTTGGTCCCAAATTTATGGTACGGACTTTGAACATTTTATTTGCAAATCTGTAAATTTTCCCTTTGTTTGAGAAAAATTTTTATGTTTTGTGGGTTTTAATTTGCAAAATATCAAAAAGGACCAGCGGGGTGGTCAAATTTTTTAATTTTTGGGGCGATTTTTTTAAATTTTTATTTTATGGTTTCCCCAAATTTATGAGACGGATATGATGACATTTTATTGGGAAAATCTGTAAAATTTTCCCTATTTGAGAATTTTGATATTTTGTGGTTTGAAATTTTGGTCAAAATATAAAAAATGACCATGCCGCATGGTCCCCTTTTTTTAAATTTTCGGGTCGATTTTTTTAAATTTTTTTTTATGGTCCCAATTTATAGAGTAGGGTTGATGACATTTTATTGTAAAAAATTAAAAAAAAAACCTGGGTGATGGAAAAATTTTTTAATTTTGGGGTTTTTTTTTTTTTTTATTTTTTTCCCAATGAATGCGGCTATGTTCATTTTTTTTTTCCCCAATTTTGGGCCCCATTTTTTTTAATTTTTATTTGAAATTTTTGGGATAAAAATTAAAAATCGAAATCTGATTGCAATTTTTATTTTGGGGCATTTTTAAATTTTTAGGGGTTTTTAAAAAATTGATAATTTTTGGGTTTTAAATTTCCTTTGGTAAAAATTTTAAAAAGTTTTTGGGTTAAATTTTTCAAAAAAATTTGGGAAGGTGGTCAATTTTTTAAATTTTTTTTTTTTATTTTTTTTTATGGTCCCCCTTGATAAGTACGGGGTACTGGACATTTTATTGGCACAAACTCTGTTAAAATTTGCCTTTTGAGAAAATTTTTATAGTTTTTTTGGTTTGAAATTTGGTCAAAATTAAAAAAAATGGGCCATGCCGGGTGGTTCCCTTTTTTAATTTTCGGGTCGTTTTTAATTTTTTTTTTATGGTCCAAATTTATAAGGGTTCGGACTTTTTTTTGAAAATTTTTAAACCAAAATTTTTTTTTTTTAAATTGGTCAAAAAAATACAAAATGGACCATGCGGGCATGGTCAAAATTTTCAATTTTCGGGGCGTTTTTTTATTTTTTTTATGGTCCCAATTGATAGGTGGAATGATGACATTTTATTGCACAAACCCGTAAATTTGCCTTTGTTTGGAAAATTTTTAGTTTTGTGGGGTTTTAAAAATTTTTGGTCAAAAATAAAAAAATGACCATGCCCGCATGGTCAATTTTTAAATTTTTGGGTTGATTTTTTTTTTTTTTTTTTTATGGTCCCAATTGATAAGTAGGAAATATGATGAAATTTTTTGGCAAGTCTTGGGGAAATTGCTTGTTTGAGAAATTTTTTATGTTTTTTAGGTTTGAAATTTTTTGGTCAAAAATATAAAAAATGGCCTGCTGCATTCAATTTTTTTTTCGGGTCGATTTTTAATTTTTTTTTATGGTCCCATTGTGAGTACGGGCTATGATGACATTTATTGGCACACCTGTAAATTTTTCCTTTGTTTTAGAAATTTTGTAGTTTTTTGGGGGTTTTAAAATTTTTGGCAAAAATATAAAAAAAAGGCCAGCCTGCATGGTCAACTTTTTCAATTTTGGGTTTGATTTTTTTAAATTTTTTATTTATGGTCCCCAATTTAGAGTACGGATACTGATGACATTTTAGACAAAATCGTAAATTTGCCTTAGTTTGAGAAATTTTGTAGTTTTGTGGGTTTAAAATTTTGGTCAAAAAAATACAAAAAAGGACCATGCGGGGATGGGCAACTTTTTCAATTTTCGGGCGATTTTTTAATTTTTTTTTTATGGTCCCAATTGATAGAGTACGGACTATGATGACATTTTTTTGGCACAAAATTTTGTAAATTTGCCTAGTTTTGGAAAATTTTTTAGTTTTGGGTTTTAAATTTTGGTCAAAAATATACAAAAAAGGCCCCGCCTGCATGGTCAACTTTTTCAATTTTCGGGTTTTATTTTTTTTTTTTTTTATTTTATGGTCCCAATTGATAGATAGGACTATATGACTTTTTTGGCACAGTTTGGGAAAATTTGCCTTAGTTTGAGAAATTTTTTAGTTTTGTAGGTTTGAAATTTTGGTCATAAATATAAAAAATGGGCATGCGGGGATGGTAACTTTTTCAAATTTTTGGGGCGATTTTTAATTTTTTTTATGGTCCCAATTGATAGAGTACGGACTTGATGACTTTTTTGGACAAACTCTGTAAAATTTCCTTTTTTTGAGAAATTTTGATGTTTTGTGGGTTTGAAAAATTTTGTCAAAAAAATAAAAAAATGACCATGCGGGGATGGGCAAAATTTTTTAATTTTGGTCGATTTTTATTTTTTTTTTATGGGCCAATTGATAGAGTAGGGCTACTGATGACATTTTTTGCACACTCTGTAAATTTTTTCCTTAGTTGAGAAATTTTGATATTTGTGGGTTTAATTTTGGTCAAAAATTAAAAAAAAGGCCAGCCGCATTAACTTTTTCAATTTTTGGGTCGATTTTTTAAAAATTTTTTTTTTGGTCCCAATTTATAGAGTACGGATATGATGAATTTTTTTTGCACACCCCGTAATTTTTCCTTTGTTTGGGGGGGGGTTTTTTTGGGGGGGGGGGGGGGGGGGGGGTGCATGGTCAACTTTTTCAATTTTGGGGTCGATTTTTAATTTTTTTTTTATGGTCCCAATTGATAGAGTACGGACTACTGATGACATTTTATGGCACAGTCTCTGTAAATTTGCCTTAGTTTGAGAAATTTTGATAGTTTTGTAGGTTTGAAATTTTGGTCAAAAATATAAAAAAATGGACCATGCCTGCATGGTCAACTTTTTCAATTTTCGGGTCGATTTTTAATTTTTTTTTATGGTCCTAATTGATAGAGTACGGACTACTGATGACATATTATTGGCACAGTCTCTGTAAATTTGCCCTTAGTTTGAGAAATTTTGATAGTTTTGTGGGTTTGAAATTTTGGTCAAAAATATAAAAAATGGACCATGCCGGCATGGTCAACTTTTTCAATTTTCGGGTCGATTTTTTAATTTTTTTTTTATGGTCCCAATTGATAGAGTACGGACTACTGATGACATTTTATTGGCACAGTCTTTTGGTAAATTGCCTTAGTTTGAGAAATTTTGATAGTTTTGTGGGTTTGAAATTTTGGTCAAAAATATACAAAAATGGACCATGCCGCATGGTCCAACTTTTTCAATTTTCGGGTCGATTTTTTAAATTTTTTATTTATTTTATGGTCCCAATTGATAGAGTACGGACTACTGTTGACATTTTATGGCACAAACTCTGTAAATTTGCCTTAGTTTCAGAAATTTTGATGTTTCAGGTAAAAATATATGTCGACCAATGCCAGGCCTGCATGGTCAACTTTTTCAATTTTCGGGTCGATTTTTTTAATTTTTATTTTTTATTTATGGTCCTAATTGATAGAGTACGGACTACTGATGACATTTTATTGGCACAGTCTCTGGAAATTAGCCTTAGTTTTTCAAATTTTTGATAGTTTTGTGGGTTTTAAATTTGGTCAAAATATAAAAAAATGGACCATGCCTGCATGGTCAACTTTTTCAATTTTGGGGTCGATTTTTTAATTTTTTTTTTATGGTCCTAATTGATAGAGTACGGACTACTGATGACAATTTATTGGCACAGTCTCTGTAACTTTGCCTTAGTTTGAGAAATTTTGATAGTTTTGTGGGTTTGAAATTTTGGTCAAAAATATAAAAAATGGACCATGCCGGCATGGTCAACTTTTTCAATTTTCGGGTCGATTTTTTTATTTTTTTTTTATGGTCCCAATTGATAGAGTACGGACTACTGATGACATTTTATTGGCACAGTCTCGGAAACTAGCCTTAGTTGAGAAATTTTGATAGTTTTGTGGGTTTGAAATTTTGGTCAAAAATATACAAAAATGGACCCATGCCGGCATGGTCAACTTTTTCAATTTTCGGGTCGATTTTTTTAATTTTTTATTTTTATTTTTTATGGTCCCAATTGATAGAGTCTGGACTACTGTTGACATTTTTATTGGCACATCTCTGTAAATTACTGTTCATTCTGTAGTTTTCAGGTTAAATTTTGGTCAAAAATATATAAAAAAATGACCATGCCGGCATGGTCAACTTTTTCAATTTTCGGGTCGATTTTTTTAATTTTTATTTTTATTTTATGGTCCTATTGATAGAGTACGGACTACTGATGACATTTTATTGGCACAGTCTCTGAAATTGCCTTAGTTTTTTCAATTTTGATAGTTTTGTGGGTTTTAAACTTTGGTCAAAAATATAAAAAAATGGACCATGCCGCATGGTCAACTTTTTCAATTTTCGGGTCAATTTTTATTTTTTTATTTTATGGTCCCAATTGATAGAGTACGGACTACTGATGACATTTTATGGCACAACTCTGTAAATTTGCCTTAGTTTAAGAAATTTTGATAGTTTTGTAGGTTTGAAATTTTGGTCAAAAATATAAAAAAATGGACCATGCCGGCATGGTCAACTTTTTCAATTTTCGGGTCGATTTTTAATTTTTTTTTTATGGTCCAATTGATAGAGTACGACTACTGATACATTTTATTGGCACGGACTCTGTAAATTGCCTTAGTTTGAGAAATTTTGATGGTTTTGTGGGTTTGAAATTTGGTCAAAAATATATAAAAAATCGACCATGCCAGCATGGTCAACTTTTTCAATTTTCGGGTCAATTTTTATTTTTTATTTTATGGTCCAATTGATAGAGTCTGGACTACTGATGACATTTTATGGCACATCTTGTTAATTTGCCTTAGTTTCAGAAATTTTGATAGTTTTGTAGGTTTGAAATTTTGGTCAAAATATAAAAAAATCGACCATGCCGGCATGGTCGATTTTTTATAGTTTTGACCAAAATTTTCAAACCACAAAACTATCAAATTTCTCAAACTAAGGCTAATTTCCAGAGACTGTGCCAATCAAATGTCATCAGTGTCCGTACTCTGTCAATGGAACCATAAAAAGAGAAAGAAAAAAAATCGACCTGAAAATTGAAAAAGTTGCGCATGCCGGCATGGTCGATTTTTTTATATTTTTGACCAAAATTTCAAACCTACAAAACTATCAAAATTTCTCAAACTAAGGCTAATTTCCAGAGACTGTGCCAATCAAATGTCATCAGTAGTCCGTACTCTGTCAATTGGAACCATAAAAAGAGAAAGAAAAAAAATCGACCTGAAAATTGAAAAAGTTGCCATGTCGGCATGGTCGATTTTTTTATATTTTTGACCAAAATTTCAAACCCACAAAACTATCAAAATTTCTCAAACTAAGGCTAACTTCCAGAGACTGTGCCAATAAAATGTCATCAGTAGTCCGTACTCTATCAATTGGGACCATAAAAAAAAGTTTAAAAATCGACCCGAAAATTGAAAAAAGTTGACCATGCCTGCATGGTCCATTTTTTTATATTTTTGACCAAAATTTAAAACCCACAAAACTATCAAAATTTCTCAAACTAAGGCTAATTTCCCGAGACTGTGCCAATAAAATGTCATCAGTAGTCCAGACTCTATCAATTTGGACCATAAAATAAAAAATAAAAAAATCGACCCGAAAATTGAAAAAGTTGACCATGCAGGCATGGTCCATTTTTTTATATTTTTGACCAGAATTTCAAACCCACAAAACTATTAAAATTTCTCAAACTAAGGCAAATTTACAGAGTTTGTGCCAATAAAATGTCATCAGTAGTCCGTACTCTATCAATTGGGACCATAAAATAAAAATAATAAAAAATTGACCCGAAAATTGAAAAAGTTGACCATGCCGGCATGGTCGATTTTTTATATTTTTGACCAAAATTTCAAACCCACAAAACTATCAAAATTTCTCAAACTAAGGCAAATTTACAGAGACTGCCAATAAAATGTCATCTGTAGTCCAGACTCTATCAATTGGGACCATAAAAATAAAAACAAAAAAATTGACCCGAAAATTGAAAAAGTTGACAATGCCGGCATGGTCCATTTTTTATGTTTTTGACCAAAATTTAAAACCACAAAACTATCAAAATTTCTCAAACTAAGGCTAATTTCCAGAGACTGTGCCAATAAAATGTCATCAGTAGTCCGTAATCTGTCAATTCGAACCATAAAAAGAGAAAGAAAAAAAAAAATCGACCCAAAATTGAAAAAGTTGACCATGCGGGCATGGTCGATTTTTTTTATATTTTGACCAAAATTTCAAACCTCAAAACTATCAAAATTTTCTCAAATACATTCTATATCTATTCTATCGTTCTGCACAGTCAATTCAAATTTTTTTTTTTGACCCGCCATTAAAAAAGTTATAAGGTAGTACCCTTATATTATTCATAAAATCGAACCATGTCAAAATGCCCCATTTCTGTGATCACTTTTTGCGGGCACCTCCCCCGATGCTGCCCATGTAATTTTCAAGTCCGCAACTCTCTTATCCTAGGACATATTGAGCTTTTTCGGGTCAAAATCATGACGTCACCATCTCGCAAAAAGCTCCTAATTGCCAGGGTTTTTGGAATTGGCCTTTTTCCCACACGAAAAGTGTCTTCGGGGATATCTAATCTATCGTTCTGCACCGTCAATTCAACTTTTTTTGTTTGACCCGCCATTAAAAATAGTTATTAATTTTCACAAAATCGAACCATGCCAAAATGCCCCATTTCTGCGATCACTTTTTGCGGCAACTCCCCCGATGCTGCCCATGTAATTTTGAAGTCCGCAACTTTCTTATCCTAGGATATATTGAGCTTTTTCGGGACAAAATCATGACGTCACCATCTCGCAAAAAGCTCCTAATTGCCAGGCTTTTTGAAATTGGCCTTTTTCCCACACGAAAAGTGTCTTCAGGGATATCTAATCTATCGTTTTGCACCGTCAATTCAACTTTTTTTTTTGACCCGCCATTAAAAAAGTTATAAGGTAGTACCTTATTAATATTCACAAAAATCGAACCATGCCAAAATGCCCCATTTCTGCGATCACTTTTTGCGGGCACCTCCCCCGATGCTTCCCATATAATTTTCAAGTCCGCAACTCTCTTTATCCTAGGATATATTGAGCTTTTTCGGGACAAAATCATGACGTCACCATCTCGCAAAAAGCTCCTAATTGCCAGGGTTTTTGGAATTGGCCTTTTTCCCACACGAAAAGTGTCTTCGGGGATATCTAATCTATCGTTTTGCACCGTCAATTCAACTTTTTTTTTTGACCCGCCATTAAAAAAGTTATAGGTAGTACCCTTTAATATTCACAAAAATCGAACCATGCCAAAATGCCCCATTTCTGCGATCACTTTTTGCGGGCACCTCCCCCGATGCTGCCCATGTAATTTTCAAGTCCGCAACTCTCTTATCCTAGGATATATTGAGCTTTTTCGGGACAAAATCATGACGTCACCATCTCGCAAAAAGCTCCTAATTGCCAGGGTTTTTGGAATTGGCCTTTTCCCACACGAAAAGTGTCTTCGGGGATATCTAATCTATCGATTTGCACCGTCAATTCAACTTTTTTTTTTGACCCGCCATTAAAAAAGTTATAAGGTAGTACCCTTGTTAATATTCACAAAAATCGAACCATGCCAAAATGCCCCATTTCTGCAATCACTTTTTGCGGCACCTCCCCCGATGCTGCCCATGTAATTTTCAAGTCCGCAACTCTCTTATCCTAGGATATATTGAGCTTTTTCGGGACAAAATCATGACGTCAACATCTCGCAAAAAGCTCCTAATTGCCAGGGTTTTTGGAATTGGCCTTTTTCCCACACGAAAAGTGTCTTCGGGATATCTAATCTATAGTTCTGCACCGTCAATTCAACTTTTTTTTTTGACCCGCCATTAAAAAGTTATTAATATTCACAAAAATCGAACCATGCCAAAATGCCCATTTCTGCGATCACTTTTTGCGGGCACCTCCCCCGATGCTGCCCATGTAATTTTCAAGTCCGCAACTCTCTTATCCTAGGATATATTGAGCTTTTTCGGGACAAAATCATGACGTCACATCTCGCAAAAAGCTCCTAATTGCCATGGTTTTTGGAATTGGCCTTTTTCCCACACGAAAAGTGTCTTCGGGATATCTAATCTATCGTTCTGCACCGTCAATTCAACTTTTTTTTTTGACCCGCCATTAAAAAAGTTATTAATATTCACAAAAATCGAACCATGCCAAAATGCCCCATTTCTGCGATCACTTTTTGCGGGCACCTCCCCCGATGCTGCCCATGTAATTTTCAAGTCCGCAACTCTCTTATCCTAGGATATATTGAGCTTTTTCGGGACAAAATCATGGCGTCACCATCTCGCAAAAAGCTCCTAATTGCCAGGGTTTTTGGAATTGGCCTTTTTCCCACACAAAAAGTGTCTTCGGGGATATCTAATCTATCGTTCTGCACCGTCAATTCAACTTTTTTTTTTGACCCGCCATTAAAAAAGTTATAAGGTAGTACCCTTATTAATATTCACAAAAATCGAACCATGCCAAAATGCCCTCTTTCTGCGATCACTTTTTGCGGCAACTCCCCCGATGCTGCCCATGTAATTTTCAAGTCCGCAACTCTCTTATCCTAGGATATATTGAGCTTTTTCGGGACAAAATCATGACGTCACCATCTCGCAAAAAGCTCCTAATTGCCAGGCTTTTTGGAATTGGCCTTTTTCCCACACGAAAAGTGTCTTTGGGGATATCTAATCTATCGTTTTGCACCGTCAATTCAACTTTTTTTTTTGACCCGCCATTAAAAAAGTTATAAGGTAGTACCCTTATTAATATTCACAAAAATCGAACCATGCCAAAATGCCCCATTTCTGCGATCACTTTTTGCGGGCACCTCCCCCGATGCTGCCCATGTAATTTTCAAGTCCGCAACTCTCTTATCCTAGGATATATTGAGCTTTTTCGGGACAAAATCATGGCGTCACCATCTCGCAAAAAGCTCCTAATTGCCAGGGTTTTTGGAATTGGCCTTTTCCCACACAAAAGTGTCTTCGGGGATATCTAATCTATCGTTCTGCACCGTCAATTCAACTTTTTTTTTTGACCCGCCATTAAAAAAGTTATAAGGTAGTACCCTTATTAATATTCACAAAAATCGAACCATGCCAAAATGCCCCATTTCTGCATCACTTTTTGCGGCACTCCCCCGATGCTGCCCATGTAATTTTCAAGTCCGCAACTCTCTTATCCTAGGATATATTGAGCTTTTTCGGGACAAAATCATGACGTCACCATCTCGCAAAAAGCTCCTAATTGCCAGGCTTTTTGGAATTGGCCTTTTTCCCACACGAAAAGTGTCTTTGGGGATATCTAATCTATCGTTTTGCACCGTCAATTCAACTTTTTTTTTTGACCCGCCATTAAAAAAGTTATAAGGTAGTACCCTTATTAATATTCACAAAAATCGAACCATGCCAAAATGCCCATTTCTGCGATCACTTTTTGCGGGCACCTCCCCCGATGCTGCCCATATAATTTTCAAGTCCGCAACTCTTTTATCCTAGGATATATTGAGCTTTTTCAGGACAAAATCTGACGTCAACATCTCGCAAAAAGCTCCTAATTGCCAAAGGTTTTTGGAATTGGCCTTTTTCCCACACGAAAAGTGTCTTCGGGGATATCTAATCTATCGTTCTGCACCGTCAATTCAACTTTTTTTTTTGACCCGCCATTAAAAAAGTTATTAATTTTCACAAAAATCGAACCATGCCAAAATGCCCCATTTCTGCGATCACTTTTTGCGGGCACCTCCCCGATGCTGCCCATGTAATTTTCAAGTCCGCAACTCTCTTATCCTAGGATATATTGAGCTTTTTCGGGACAAAATCATGACGTCACCATCTCGCAAAAAGCTCCTAATTGCCAGGTTTTTGGAATTGGCCTTTTTCCCACACAAAAGTGTCTTCGGGGATATCTAATCTATCGTTCTGCACCGTCAATTCAACTTTTTTTTTTGACCCCCATTAAAAAAAAGTTATTAATATTCACAAAATCGAACCATGCCAAAATGCCCCATTTCTGCGATCACTTTTTGCGGGCACTCCCCCGATGCTGCCCATGTAATTTTCAAGTCCGCAACTCTCTTATCCTAGGATATATTGAGCTTTTTCGGGACAAAATCATGACGTCACCATCTCGCAAAAAGCTCCTAATTGCCAGGGTTTTTGGAATTGGCCTTTTTCCCACACGAAAAGTGTCTTCGGGGATATCTAATCTATCGTTCTGCACCGTCAATTCAACTTTTTTTTTGACCCGCCATTAAAAAAGTTATAAGGTAGTACCCTTATTAATATTCACAAAAATCGAACCATGCCAAAATGCCCCATTTCTGCGATCACTTTTTGCGGCACCTCCCCCGATGCTCCATGTAATTTTCAAGTCCGCAACTCTTTATCCTAGGATATATTGAGCTTTTTCGGACAAAATCATGACGTCACCATCTCGCAAAAAGCTCCTAATTGCCAGGTTTTTGGAATTGGCCTTTTCCCACACGAAAAGTGTCTTCGGGGATATCTAATCTATCGTTTTGCACCGTCAATTCAACTTTTTTTTTTGACCCGCCATTAAAAAAGTTATAAGGTAGTACCCTTTTAATATTCACAAAAATCGAACCATGCCAAAATGCCCCATTTCTGCAATCACTTTTTGCGGGCACCTCCCCGATGCTGCCCATGTAATTTTCAAGTCCGCAACTCTCTTATCCTAGGATATATTGAGCTTTTTCGGGACAAAATCATGACGTCAACATCTCGCAAAAAGCTCCTAATTGCCAGGTTTTTGGAATTGGCCTTTTTCCCACACGAAAAGTGTCTTCGGGGATATCTAATCTATCGTTTGCACCGTCAATTCAACTTTTTTTTTTGACCCGCCATTAAAAAAGTTATAGGTAGTACCTTTTAATATTCACAAAAATCGAACCATGCCAAAATGCCCCATTTCTGCGATCACTTTTTGCGGGCACCTCCGCAACTCTTTATCCTAGGATATATTGAGCTTTTTCGGGACAAAATCATGACGTCACACATCTCGCAAAAAGCTCCTAATTGCCAGGTTTTTGGAATTGGCCTTTTTCCCACACGAAAAGTGTCTTCGGGGATATCTAATCTATCGTTCTGCACCGTCAATTCAACTTTTTTTTTTGACCCGCCATTAAAAAAGTTATTAATATTCACAAAAATCAAAACCATGCCAAAATGCCCCATTTCTGCGATCACTTTTTGCGGGCACCTCCCCCGATGCTGCCCATGTAATTTTCAAGTCCGCAACTCTCTTATCCTAGGATATATTGAGCTTTTTCGGGACAAAATCATGACGTCACCATCTCGCAAAAAGCTCCTAATTGCCAGGTTTTTGGAATTGGCCTTTTTCCCACACGAAAAGTGTCTTCGGGGATATCTAATCTATCGTTCTGCACCGTCAATTCAACTTTTTTTTTTGACCCCCATTAAAAAAGTTATTAATATTCACAAAAATCGAACCATGCCAAAATGCCCCATTTCTGCGATCACTTTTTGCGGGCACCTCCCCCGATGCTGCCCATGTAATTTTCAAGTCCGCAACTCTCTTATCCTAGGATATATTGAGCTTTTTCGGGACAAAATCATGACGTCACCATCTCGCAAAAAGCTCCTAATTGCCAGGGTTTTTGGAATTGGCCTTTTTCCCACACAAAAAGTGTCTTCGGGGATATCTAATCTATCGTTCTGCACCGTCAATTCAACTTTTTTTTTTTGACCCGCCATTAAAAAAGTTAAAGGTAGTACCCTTATTAATATTCACAAAAATCGAACCATGCCAAAATGCCCCATTTCTGCGATCACTTTTTGCGGGCACCTCCCCCGATGCTGCCCATGTAATTTTCAAGTCCGCAACTCTCTTATCCTAGGATATATTGAGCTTTTTTCGGGACAAAATCTGACGTCACCATCTCGCAAAAAGCTCCTAATTGCCAGGGTTTTTGGAATTGGCCTTTTTCCCACACGAAAAGTGTCTTCGGGGATATCTAATCTATCGTTTGCACCGTCAATTCAACTTTTTTTTTTGACCCGCCATTAAAAAAGTTATAAGGTAGTACCCTTATTAATATTCACAAAAATCGAACCATGCCAAAATGCCCCATTTCTGCGATCACTTTTTGCGGGCAACTCCCCGATGCTGCCCATGTAATTTTCAAGTCCGCAACTCTCTTATCCTAGGATATATTGAGCTTTTTCGGGACAAAATCATGACGTCACCATCTCGCAAAAAGCTCCTAATTGCCAGGCTTTTTGGAATTGGCCTTTTTCCCACACGAAAAGTGTCTTCTGGGGATATCTAATCTATCGTTTTGCACCGTCAATTCAACTTTTTTTTTTGACCCGCCATTAAAAAAGTTATAAGGTAGTACCCTTATTAATATTCACAAAAATCGAACCATGCCAAAATGCCCCATTTCTGCGATCACTTTTTGCGGCACCTCCCCCGATGCTGCCCATGTAATTTTCAAGTCCGCAACTCTTTTATCCTAGGATATATTGAGCTTTTTCGGACAAAATCGTACGTCACCATCTCGCAAAAAGCTCCTAATTGCCAGGTTTTTGGAATTGGCCTTTTTCCCACACGAAAAGTGTCTTCGGGATATCAATCTATGTTCTGCACCGTCAATTCAACTTTTTTTGACCCGCCATTAAAAAAGTTATTAATATTCACAAAATCGAACCATGCCAAAATGCCCCATTTCTGCGATCACTTTTTGCGGGCACCTCCCCCGATGCTGCCATTAATTTTCAAGTCCGCAACTCTTATCCTAGGATATATTGAGCTTTTTCGGGACAAAATCATGACGTCACATCTCGCAAAAAGCTCCTAATTGCCAGGTTTTTGGAATTGCCTTTTCCCACACGAAAAGTGTCTTCGGGGATATCTAATCTATCGTTCTGCACGTCAATTCAACTTTTTTTTGACCCCCATTAAAAAAGTTATTAATATTCACAAAAATCGAACCATGCCAAAATGCCCCATTTCTGCGATCACTTTTGCGGGCACCTCCCCGATGCTGCCCATGTAATTTTCAAGTCCGCAACTCTCTTATCCTAGGATATATTGAGCTTTTTCGGGACAAATCGTCGTCACATCTCGCAAAAGCTCCTAATTGCCAGGGTTTTTGGAATTGGCCTTTTTCCCACACGAAAAGTGTCTTCGGGGATATCTAATCTATCGTTCTGCACCGTCAATTCAACTTTTTTTTTTGACCCGCCATTAAAAAAGTTATAAGGTAGTACCCTTTTAATATTCACAAAAATCGAACCATGCCAAAATGCCCCATTTCTGCGATCACTTTTTGCGGGCACCTCCCCCGATGCTGCCCATGTAATTTTCAAGTCCGCAACTCTCTTATCCTAGGATATTATTGAGCTTTTTCGGGACAAAATCATGACGTCACCATCTCGCAAAAGCTCCTAATTGCCAGGGTTTTTGGAATTGGCCTTTTTCCCACACGAAAAGTGTCTTCGGGGATATCTAATCTATCGTTTGCACCGTCAATTCAACTTTTTTTTTTGACCCGCCATTAAAAAAGTTAAAGGTATACCTATTATATTCACAAAAATCGAACCATGCCAAAATGCCCATTTCTGCGATCACTTTTTGCGGCACCTCCCCCGATGCTGCCCATGTAATTTTCAAGTCCGCAACTCTCTTATCCTAGGATATATTGAGCTTTTTCGGGACAAAATCATGACGTCACATCTCGCAAAAAGCTCCTAATTGCCAGGTTTTTGGAATTGGCCTTTTTCCCACACGAAAAGTGTCTTCGGGGATATCTAATCTATCGTTTTGCACCGTCAATTCAACTTTTTTTTTGACCCGCCATTAAAAAAGTTTAAGGTAGTTAAGTCACCTTCTACCCATATTCACAAAATCGAACCATGCCAAAATGCCCCATTTCGCGATCACTTTTTGCGGGCACCTCCCCGAGCTGCCCATATAATTTTCAAGTCCGCAACTCTTTTATCCTAGGATATATTGAGCTTTTTCGGGACAAAATCGTACGTCAGCATCTCGCAAAAAGCTCCTAATTGCCAGGGTTTTTGGAATTGGCCTTTTCCCACACGAAAAGTGTCTTCGGGGATATCTATATCGTTGCACCGTCATTCACTTTGCGCATATAGGTGTCCTAAATCACAAAATCGACCATGCCAAAATGCCCCCAATTACTAGGATCACTTTTTGCGGGCACACTCCACTGTGTCACACATAATTCTTCAAGTGTTCCGAAGACCTCTTATAGCTGGATAAATGGCTTTGTTGGGCAATCTTACCGTTCAGCTCGGCAAAATCATAAGCTCGAGGTTTTTGACATGCCTTTTCCCAGTTAGGGTCTCCCCCAACTAAACTTATTCTTGCCTTTACTCTGGCAAGAGGTGGCGCGGTCTTGAGGCCCGCACTTTTGATTTTGGCGTGGGGTAGACCTACTATCTTAGCCACTGGCGTCGCTTACAAAATTCGTTCAGCCACGGCGTTTGGACCTGAAGAGAGCCCTCGTGTGGGGCTATCCAAGGGTGTAAGCTTGAAAAAATCAGGCATTGATGTTGGGGTGTTTTTAACGTGCTTACCTTGTGTTGCAGCTCGGAGTCCAAGAATTCAAGTGGGGAAGCTTTCGGGAGGACTTTGTAGTACCACCGCTCACCTGTGATATCCGGTGTGGAGATGCCAGAAAAGGGACCACAAAAGTCGGATTTTCGGACAAGTGACTATCCAAGGTAGATTATGGTGCAAATTTTGTCTCTCTAGCTTGCTTAGTTCATGAGTTAGGGTCTCCCCCAACTAAACTTATTTCTTGCCATTACTTCGGCACGAGGTGGCGCGAAGTCTTGAGGCCCCGCACTTTTTGATTTTGGCGTGGGGTAGGCCTACTATCTTAGCCACTGGCGTCGCTTACAAAATTCGTTCAGACATGGCGTTTGGACCTGAAGAGAGCCCTCGTGTGGGGCTATGCAAGGGTGTATGCTTGAAAAAATCGGGCATTGATGTTGGGGTGTTTTTAACGTGCTTACCTTGTGTTGCAGCTCGGAGTCCAAGAATTCAAGTGGGGAAGCTTTCGGGAGGACTTTGTAGTACCCTGGCTCGCCTGTGATATCCGGTCTGGAGATTCCAGAAAAGGGACCACAAAAGTCGGATTTTCGGACAAGTGACTATCCAAGGTAGATTATGGTGCAAATTTTGTCTCTCTAGCATGCTCGGTTAATGAGTTAGGGTCTCCCCCAACTAAACTTATTTCTTGCCTTTACTCTGGCAAGAGGTGGCGCGCTGTCTTGAGGCCCCAGCACTTTTTGATTTTGGCGTGGGGTAGACCTACTATCTTAGCCACTGGCGTCGCTTTACAAAATTCGTTCAGCCACGGCGTTTGGACCTGAAGAGAGCCCTCGTGTGGGCTATCCAAGGGTGTAAGCTTGAAAAAATCGGGCATTGATGTGGGGTGTTTTAACGTGCTTACCTTGTGTTGCAGCTCGGAGTCCAAGAATTCAAGTGGGCAAGCTTTCGGAGGACTTTGTATCCCCGCTCGCCTGTGATTTCCGGTCTGGAGATGCCAAAAAAGGGACCACAAAAGTGGATTTTCGGACGAGTGACTATCCAAGGTAGATTATGGTGCAAATTTTGTCTCTCTAGCATGCTTAGTTCATGAGTTAGGGTCTCCCCCAACTAAACTTATTTCTTGCCATTACTTCGGCACGAGGTGGCCGAAGTCTTGAGGCCCCGCACTTTTTGATTTTGGCGTGGGGTAGGCCTACTATCTTAGCCACTGGCGTCGCTTACAAAATTCGTTCAGACCATGGCGTTTGGACCTGAAGAGAGCCCTCGTGTGGGGCTATCCAGGGTGTAAGCTTGAAAAAATCGGGCATTGATGTGGGGTGTTTTTAACGTGCTTACCTTGTGTTGCAGCTCGGAGTCCAAGAATTCAAGTGGGCAAGCTTTCGGAGGACTTTGTAGTACCCGCTCGCCTGTGATTCCGGTCTGGAGATGCCAGAAAAGGGACCACAAAAGTGGATTTTCGGACAAGTGACTATCCAAGGTAGATTATGGTGCAAATTTTGTCTCTCTAGCATGCTTAGTTCATGAGTTAGGGTCTCCCCCAACTAAACTTATTTCTTGCCTATTACTTCGGCACGAGGTGGCGCGATCATCTTGAGGCCCCGGCACTTTTTGATTTTGCCGTGGGGTAAGCCTACTATCTTAGCCACTGGCGTCGCTTACAAAATTCGTTCAGCCACGGCTTTTGGACCTGAAGAGAGCCCTCGTGTGGGGCTATCCTAGGGTGTAAGTTGAAAAAATCAGGCATTGATGTGGGTGTGATTTTAACGTGCTTAACTTGTTTTGCAGCTCGGAGTCCAAGAATTCAAGTTGTCAAGCTTTCGCGAGGACTTGTAGTACCCCCGCTCGCCTGTGATTTCCGGTCAGGAGATGCCAGAAAAGGGACCACAAAAGTGGGATTTTCGGACGAGTGGACTATCCAAGGTAGATTATGGTGCAAATTTTGTCTCTCTAGCATGCTTAGTTTCATGAGTTAGGGTCTCCCCCAACTAAACTTATTTCTTGCCTTTACTTCGGCGAGAGGTGGCGCGCAGTCTTGAGGCCCGCACTTTTTGATTTTGGCGTGGGGTAGGCCTACTATCTTAGCCACTGGCGTTCGTTACAAAATTCGTTCAGCCACGGCGTTTGGACCTGAAGAGAGCCCTCGTGTGGGTCTATCCTAGGGTGTAAGCTCGAAAAAATCGGGCATTGATGTGGGGGTGATTTTAACATGCTTACCTTGTGTTGCAACTCGGAGTCCAAGAATTCAAGTTGGCAAGCTTTCGCGAGGACTTTGTAACCCCCGCTCGCCTGTGATTTCCGGTCTGGAGATTCCAAAAAGGGACCACAAAAGTCGATTTTCGGACAAGTGACTATCCAAGGTAGATTATGGTGCAAATTTTGTCTCTCTAGCATGCTGGTTAATGAGTTAGGGTCTCCCCCAACTAAACTTATTTCTTGCCTTTACTTGGCAAGAGGTGGCACGCCGTCTTTAGGCCCAGCACTTTTTGATTTTGGCGTGGGGTAGACCTACTATCTTAGCCACTGGCGTCGCTTACAAAATTCGTTCAGCCACGGCCTTTGGACCTGAAGAGAGCCCTCGTGTGGGGCTATCCTAGGGTGTAAGCTTGAAAAAATCGGGCATTGATGTGGGTGTGATTTTAACGTGCTTAACTTGTTTTGCAGCTCGGAGTCCAAGAATTCAAGTTGTCAAGCTTTCGCGAGGACTTTGTAGTACCCCCGCTCGCCTGTGATTTCCGGTCTGGAGATGCCAGAAAAGGGACCACAAAAGTGGGATTTTCGGACGAGTGACTATCCAAGGTAGATTATGGTGCAAATTTTGTCTCTCTAGCATGCTTAGTTCATGAGTTAGGGTCTCCCCCAACTAAACTTATTTCTTGCCATTTCTTCGGCACGAGGTGGCGCGCAGTCTTGAGGCCCGGCACTTTTTGATTTTGGCGTGGGGTAGCCTACTATCTTAGCCACTGGCGTCGCTTACAAAATTCGTTCAGCCACGGCGTTTGGACCTGAAGAGAGCCCTCGTGTGGGGCTATCCTAGGGTGTAAGCTTGAAAAAATCGGGCATTGATGTGGGTGTGATTTTAACGTGCTTAACTTGTTTTGCAGCTCGGAGTCCAAGAATTCAAGTTGTCAAGCTTTCGCGAGGACTTTGTAGTACCCCGCTCGCCTGTGATTTCCGGTCTGGAGATGCCAGAAAAGGGACCACAAAAGTGGGATTTTCGGACGAGTGACTATCCAAGTAGATTATGGTGCAAATTTTGTCTCTCTAGCATGCTTAGTTCATGAGTTAGGGTCTCCCCCAACTAAACTTATTTCTTGCCATTACTTCGGCACGAGGTGGCGCGAACGTCTTGAGGCCCGGCACTTTTTGATTTTGGCGTGGGGTAAGCCTACTATCTTAGCCACTGGCGTCGCTTACAAAATTCGTTCAGCCACGGCGTTTGGACCTGAAGAGAGTCCCTCGTGTGGGGCTATCCTAGGGTGTAAGCTTGAAAAAATCGGGCATTGATGTGGGTGTGATTTTAACGTGCTTAACTTGTTTTGCAGCTCGGAGTCCAAGAATTCAAGTTGTCAAGCTTTCGCGAGGACTTTGTAGTACCCCCGCTCGCCTGTGATTTCCGGTCTGGAGATGCCAGAAAAGGGACCACAAAAGTCGGATTTTTGGACGAGTGACTATCCAAGGTAGATTATGGTGCAAATTTTGTCTCTCTAGCATGCTTAGTTCATGAGTTAGGGTCTTCCCCAACTAAACTTATTTCTTGCCATTTCTTCAGCACGAGGTGGCGCGAAGTCTTGAGGCCCGGCACTTTTTGATTTTGGCGTGGGGTAGGCCTACTATCTTAGCCACTGGCGTCGCTTACAAAATTCGTTCAGACATGGCGTTTGGACCTGAAGAGAGCCCTCGTGTGGGGCTATGCAAGGGTGTAAGCTCGAAAAAATCGGGCATTGATGTGGGGGTGATTTTAACATGCTTACCTTGTTTTGCAGCTCGGAGTCCAAGAATTCAAGTTGGCAAGCTTTCGCAAGGACTTTGTAGTACCCCCGCTCGCCTGTGATTTCCGGTCTGGAGATTCTAGAAAAGGGACCACAAAAGTCGGATTTTCGGACAAGTGACTATCCAAGGTAGATTATGGTGCAAATTTTGTCTCTCTAGCATGCTCGGTCAATGAGTTAGGGTCTCCCCCAACTAAACTTATTTCTTGCCTTTACTCTGGCAAGAGGTGGCGCGCCGTCTTGAGGCCCCAGCACTTTTTGATTTTGGCGTGGGGTAGACCTACTATCTTAGCCACTGGCGTCGCTTACAAAATTCGTTCAGCCACGGCGTTTGGACCTGAAGAGAGCCCTCGTGTGGGGCTATCCAAGGGTGTAAGCTTGAAAAAATCGGGCATTGATGTTGGGGTGTTTTTAACATGCTTACCTTGTGTTGCAGCTCGGAGTCCAAGAATTCATATGGGGAAGCTTTCGGGAGGACTTTGTAGTACCACCGCTCGCCTGTGATATCCGGTGTGGAGATGCCACAAAAGGGACCACAAAAGTCGGATTTTCGGACGAGTGACTATCCAAGGTAGATTATGGTGCAAATTTTGTCTCTCTAGCATGCTTAGTTCATGAGTGAGGGTCTCCACCAACTAAACTTATTTCTTGCCATTACTTCGGCACGAGGTGGCGCGAAGTCTTGAGGCCCGGCACTTTTTGATATTGGCGTGGGGTAGGCCTACTATCTTAGCCACTGGCGTCGCTTACAAAATTTGTTCAGCCACAGCGTTTGGACCTGAAGAGAGCCCTCATGTGGGGCTATCCTAGGGTGTAAGCTTGAAAAAATCGGGCATTGATGTTGGGGTGTTTTAACGTGCTTACCTTGTGTTGCAGCTCGGAGTCCAAGAATTCATTGGGAAGCTTTCGGGAGGACTTTGTGTACCACCCTTGCTGTGATTCCGGTTGGAGATGCCACAAAAGGGACCACAAAAGTCGGATTTTCGGTCGAGTGACATCCAAGGTAGATTATGGTGCAAATTTGTCTCTCTAGCTGCTTATTCATGAGTTAGGGTCTTCCCCAACTAAACTTATTTCTTGCTATTTCTTCGGCACGAGGTGGCGCGCATCTTGAGGCCCGGCACTTTTTGATTTGCCGTGGGGTAAGCCTATATCTTAGCCACTGGGGTCGCTTACAAATTCGTTCAGCCACGGCGTTTGGACCTGAAGAGAGCCTCTGTTGGGCTATCCAAGGGTGTAAGCTTGAAAAAATCGGGCATTGATGTGGGGGTGATTTTAACATGCTTACCTTGTGTTGCAGTCGGAGTCCAAGAATTCAAGTTCGGCAAGCTTTCGAGGAGACTTTGTGTACCCCCTGCTGTGATATCCGGTTGGAGATGCCAAAAAGGGACCACAAAAGTCGGATTTTCGGCGAGTGACTTCAAGTAGATTATGGTGCAAATTTTGTCTCTCTAGCATGCTTGTTCATGAGTTAGGGTCTTCCCAACTAAAACTTATTTCTTGCATTACTTCGGCACGAGGTGGCGCGCATCTTGAGGCCGGCACTTTTTGATTTTGCCGTGGTGGTAGGCTCCACTATTCTTAGAGCCACTGGCGTCGCTTACAAAATTCGTTCAGCCACGGCGTTTGGCCTGAAGAGAGCCCTCGTGTGGGGCTATCAGGGTGTAAGCTTGAAAAAATCGGGCATTGATGTGGGGTGATTTTAACGTGCTTACTTGTGTTGCAGCTCGGAGTCCAAGATCAAGTTGTGAAGCTTTCGCGAGGACTTTGTGTACCCCTGCTCTGTGATTTCCGGTCTGGAGATGCCAGAAAAGGGACCACAAAAGTCGGATTTTCGGTCGAGTGGACTATCCAAGGTAGATTATGGTGCAAATTTTGTCTCTCTAGCATGCTTAGTTCATGAGTTAGGGTCTCCCCAACTAATTATTTTTTCTTGCATTACTTCGGCACGAGGTGGCGCGCATCTTGAGCCCCGCACTTTTTGATTTTGCTGGTAAGCCTACTATCTTAGCCACTGGCGTCGCTTACAAAATTCGTTCAGCCACGGCGTTTGGACCTGAAGAGAGCCCTCGTGTGGGGCTATCCAGGGTGTAAGCTTGAAAAAATCGGGCATTGATGTGGGGTGATTTTAACGTGCTTACCTTGTGTTGCAGCTCGGAGTCCAAGAATTCAAGTTGGCAAGCTTTCGCGAGGACTTTGTAGTACCCCCGCTCGCCTGTGATTTCCGGTCTGGAGATGCCAGAAAAGGGACCACAAAAGTCGGATTTTCGGACGAGTGACTAAGGTCTATCAAGCAGATGTAGTTATGGTTGGCAAAATTTTTTTGCATTCAGTCTCTTAGCTGCTTGTTTCTGAGTTAGGGTCTTCCCCCAACTAAACTTATTTCTTGCCATTACTTCGGCACGAGGTGGCGCGCCGTCTTGAGGCCCGGCACTTTTTGATTTTGGCGTGGGGTAGGCCTACTATCTTAGCCACTGGCGTCGCTTACAAAATTCGTTCAGCCAGGGTTTGGACCTGAAGAGAGCCCTCGTGTGGGGCTATCCAAGGGTGTAAGCTTGAAAAAATCGGGCATTGATGTGGGGGTGATTTTAACGTGCTTACCTTGTGTTGCAGCTCGGAGTCCAAGAATTCAAGTCGCAAGCTTTCGCAGGACTTTGTAGTATCCCCGCTCGCCTGTGATTTCCGGTCTGAGATGCCAGAAAAGGGACCACAAAAGTCGGATTTTCGGACGAGTGACTATCCAAGTAGATTATGGTGCAAAATTTTGTCTCTCTAGCAGCTCAGTTCATGAGTTAGGGTCTCCCCCAACTAAACTTATTTCTTGCCATTACTTCGGCACGAGGTGGCGCGCCGTCTTGAGGCCCGCACTTTTTTGATTTTGCGTGGGGTAGCCTACTATCTTAGCCACTGGCGTCGCTTACAAAATTCGTTCAGCCACGGCGTTTGGACCTGAAGAGAGCCCTCGTGTGGGGCTATCCTAGGGTGTAAGCTTGAAAAAATCGGGCATTGATGTGGGTGTGATTTTACGTGCTTAACTTGTTTTGCAGCTCGGAGTCCAAGAATTCAAGTTGTCAAGCTTTCGCGAGGACTTTGTGTACCCCCTCGCCTGTGATTTCCGGTCTGGAGATGCCAGAAAAGGGACCACAAAAGTCGGATTTTCGGACGAGTGACTATCCAAGGTAGATTATGGTGCAAATTTTGTCTCTCTAGCATGCTTAGTTCATGAGTTAGGGTCTTCCCCAACTAAACTTATTTCTTGCCATTTCTTCGCACGAGGTGGCGCGAAGTCTTGAGGCCCGGCACTTTTTGATTTTGGCGTGGGGTAGGCCTACTATCTTAGCCACTGGCGTCGCTTACAAAATTCGTTCAGACATGGCGTTTGGACCTGAAGAGAGCCCTCGTGTGGGGCTATGCAAGGGTGTAAGCTCGAAAAAATCGGGCATTGATGTGGGGTGATTTTAACATGCTTACCTTGTTTGCAGCTCGGAGTCCAAGAATTCAAGTTGGCAAGCTTTCGCAGGACTTTGTAGTACCCCGCTCGCCTGTGATTTCCGGTTGGAGATCTAGAAAAGGGACCACAAAAGTCGGATTTTCGGACAAGTGACTATCCAAGGTAGATTATGGTGCAAATTTTGTCTCTCTAGCATGCTGGTCATGAGTTAGGGTCTCCCCAACTAAACTTATTTCTTGCCTTTACTTGGCAAGAGGTGGCGCGCCGTCTTGAGGCCCCGCACTTTTTGATTTTGGCGTGGGGTAGGCCTACTATCTTAGCCACTGGCGTCGCTTACAAAATTCGTTCAGCCACGGCGTTTGGACCTGAAGAGAGCCCTCGTGTGGGGGGGGGGGGGGGGGGGGGGGGGGGGGGGGAGGGGGAAAGGGGGGGGGGGGGGGGGGGGGGGGGGGGGAGGGGGGGGGGAGGGGGGGGGGGGAGGGGGGGGGGGGGGGGGGGTGGGGTGGGGGGGGGGGGGGGGGGGGAAGGGGGATAGGGGGGGGGGGAGGGAGGGGGGGGGGGGGGAGGGGGGGGGGAATTGTTGAAGAAAAGTTGGGTTGTTTGGGGGTTAATGGAAAAAAGAGGGAAGGTGAGGTTTTGGATGGGGTTGGTGGGGTAGAGGAGTGGGGGTGGGTGGGAAAATTATTTTGGGTTTGGAGGGAATGGTAGGGGGATATGGGGAAAGAGGAAAAATAGGGGGGGGGGGGGGGGGAAAGGGCTCCCCTAGCTGTGAGTCATGATTTGGGTTCCCCCAAGTAAACTATTTTGCATTACTTTGCTCGAGTGGCGCGCCCCCTTGAGGCCCCGCACTTTTTTGATTTTGGGGGGGTGGCCACTATCTAGCCCCGGCTCGCTTAAAAAAATTGTCTGCCACGCAGTTGACCTGAAGAGAGGGCCCCCTTGTTGGGGGTATCCAAGGGAGTAAGCTTGAAAATTGGCTTTATTGGATGATTTTTAAAATGCCCCTGTGTTGCAGCCAGAGTCCAAGAATTCAGTTGGCCCGCTTCGCGAGGACTTTGTAGTACCCCCCCCCTCGCTTGTGATTCCGTCTGGAGATCGAAAAAGGGACTACAAAGTCGGATTTTTTGATGAGTGACTATCCCGGTAGATTTGAGTAAAATTTTTTCCCTTTTAGCACTAGTTCACGAGGTAAGTCTCCCCCAACTAAACATTTCTTGCCATTCTTCGCACAGGTGGCGCGCCCTCTTGGGGCCCCCCGGACTTTCTATTGGGAGGAGGGGTCATGCCTATATCTTGCCACGCGGCCTTACAAATTCGTTTTTTAGCACGGGCCCTTTGGACCTGAAGAGAGCCCCCCGTGTGGGCTATCCTAGGTTAAGGGTGGAAAAATCGGCATTGATTCGGGGGGTGTTTTAACGTGCTCTCTAGCTGCTTAGTTTATAGTTAGGGTCTCCCCCAACAAAATTTATTCTTGATTATTGGCACGAGTGCGCGCCGTCTTGAGGCCCCGCACTTTTTATTTGGCGTGGGGTAGCCTACTATCTTAGCCACTGGGTCGCTTACAAATTCGTTCAGCCACGGCGTTTAGACCTGAAGAGAGCCTGTGCCCGGGGCGATCCAAGTGGGAAGCTTGAAAAAAAAACGGCTTGATTTGGGGGTGATTTAACGTGCTTACCTTGTTTGCAGCTCGGAGCCAAGAATTCAAGTGGCAAGCTTCACGAGGCTTTGTAGTAACCCGCCCCTGTTTTTCCGTTGAGATGCCAAAAAGGACCACAAAAGTCGATTTTCCGACGAGTGACTACCAAGGTAGATTATGGTTAGGCTCCAACTAACTTATTTCTTTGGGCCCTTTTCCTCGGCACGGGTGGCCGCCGTCTTGAGCCGGGCACTTTTTGTTTGGCGTGGGGAGGCCTAAATATCTTACCACGGCGTCGATACAATCTTCAGCCCCCGCGTTTGACCTGAAGGTGCCCTCGTGTGGGGCATCCGAGGGTGTAAACGAAAAATGGCATTGTGGGATGATTTAACGTTTCTCTCTAAATGCTAGTTATGAGTTAGGGTCTCCCCCAACTAAACTTTTTTTGCATTACTTTGGCACGAATGGGGCGCCGTCTTGAGGGCCCCGCACTTTTTGATTTGGCGTGGGGGTAGGCCCACTATCTTAGCCAATGGCGTCGCTTATAAAATTCCCTTCGCCACGGCGTTTGACCTGAGAGAGCCCCTTGGGGGGCTATCCAAGGGTTTTAAGCTGAAAAATTGGGCATGGGGTTTGGAGTGATTTAACTCTTACCCTGTGTTGCAGCTTCAGAGTCCAAAAAATTTAAGTTGCGGCTTTCGCGAGGACTTTGTAGTACCCCCCCCTGCTTTGTGTTTCCGGTCTGAGATGCAGAAAAGGACTCAAAAGTCGGATTTCGGTGAGTGACTATCCAAGGTAATTATGGTGCAAATTTTTGTCTCTCTAGCAAGCTAGTTCACGATTTAGGTCTCCCCAACTAAACTATTTTTTGCCATTACTTCGCACGAGGTGGCGCGCCGTCTTGAGGCCCGGCCTTTTTATTTTTTGGCGTGGGTTAAAGGGCCCTATCTTAGCCCTGGCGTCCCTTTCAAAATTCGTTTCAGCCACGGCGTTTGGACTGAAGAGAGCGCCTTTGTGTGGCTATCCTAGGGTGTAAAACTGGAAAAAACGGCATTGATTTGGGGTGATTTTAACGTGCCCCTCTGCATCTTTGTTCTGAGTTAGGGTCTCCCCAACTAAAACTTATTTTCCTTGCATTACTTTGGCACGAGTGGCGCGCCGGGGTTTTGGGCCCCCGGCCTTTTTTATTTTTGGGGTGGGTAGCCTAAATCTTAGCCCAAATGGCGTGCTTTCAAAATCGTTCAGCCACGCGTTTAGACCCAAAGAGCCCTCGTGGGGGGCCCACCAAGGTTAAGTTTTAAAAAATCGGCATTGATGTGGGTGAATTTAACGTGTTACCTTGTGTTGCAGCTAGTCCAGAAATCAGTTGGCAACTTTCACGAGGACTTTGTAGTCCCCCCGGCGCTTGTTTTTTCCGGTGATGCCAAAAAGACCACAAAGTGGAATTTCGGACGGTGACTATCCAGGAAAGATTATGGTGCAAATTTTGCTCTACTGCTATTTCTTGAGTGGGTTTTTCCCCCCAACTAACTTTTTTCTTGCCATTACTTCGCAGAGGGGGCCCATGCCGTCTTGAGGCCCCGGCACTTTTTGATTGGGCAGGGGGTAGGCCTACTTTTGGGCCCACTGGCGTCGCTTACAAATTCTTTCAGCACGGCGTTTGACCTAAAGAGAGCCTTGTGTGGGGCTTTCAAGGGTGTAAGTTAAAAATCGGCATTGATGAGGGGGGATTTTAACGGGGCCCCTGCTTGCTTAGTTATAAAGTTGGGGGTCTCCCAGAAAAACTTATTTCTTCCCATTACTTTGGCAGGAGTGGGGCGGCCGTCTGAGGCCCCGGCACTTTTTGATTTGGCGTGGGGTAGCCTACTACCCTTAGCCAGGGCTCGTTTACAAAATTCGTTCACCCCACGGCGTTTGCCCTGAAGAGAGCCCTGTGGGCACCCAAGGTGTAAGTTTGGGAAAAATTGGCTTTGGGATTGGGTGGATTTTAACAAGCTTACCCTGTTTTGCGCTTCAGCAGTCAAAATCCAGTTGGCAGCTTTCGCGGGGACTTTGTAGAAAACCCCCGGCCGGGGCTGGTGATTTCCCGGGCGGGAAGGCCAGAAAAGAGCCCCACAAAAGCCCCGGATTTCGGATGATGTCTACCCAAAGGGTAGATTATGGGTGCAAATTTGTCTCCTAGCATGCTTAGTCTTGAGTTAAGGTCCCCCAAACTAAACATTTTTTCTCCATTCTTCGCACGAGGTGGCATGCGTCTTGGGGCCCCCGGCATTTTTTTGATTTTGGGCATGGGGTAGCCTACTACTTAGCCACGGGCCCGTCGTTTTACAAAATTCGTCAGCCAGGGGTTTTTGGACCTAAAGAGAGCCTTGTGTGGGCCTTTCAAGGGTGTAAGCTTGAAAATTCGCGTGATGAGGGGGGATTTTAACGTGCCTCTAGATGTTTAAAGTTCATGATAGGGCTCCCCCCAATAAACTTATTTCTCCCCAAATATTTTGGACGAGTGGCGCGCCGTCTTGAGGCCCATTTTTTTGATTTTGGGCGTGGGGTAGGCCTACTATTTAGCCACGGGTCGCTTACAAATTCTTAGCCCGGCGTTTGGACCTGAAGAGAGCCTCTTTTTGGGGCTACCCAAGGGTGTAAGCTTGAAAAATGGGGCTTTGATTTGGTGATTTACATCCCTTACCCTGTTTGAGCTCAAGTCCAAAAATTCAGTTGGCAGCTTTCGCAAAGGGAACTTTGTAGTACCCCGTCGCTGTGATTCCGGGGGCGGGGGTTGCTTTAACCAAAATCCCGGGTTTTTGATGAGTGTCTATCCAAGTTGAGTTTTGGTGCAAATTGTCCCCTCTAGTAAGCTTAGGGTTTACGAGTTAGTCTCCCCCAATAAACTTATTTCTTGCATACTTCGCACGAGGTGCGCGCCGTCTGGGCCCCCCCCCCTTTTCGTTTTTATGTGGGTAGGCCTACTATCCCTTTGGGCCCCTGGCGTCTCTTACAAATTCGTTCAGCCACGGTGGTTTTTGGGCCGGGAAAAGAGCCCTCGGTGGGGCTATCCAAGGGTGTAAGCTTTAAAAATCGGCATTGATTTTGGGGGTGATTTTAAAGTCTTTCTTGGGGTTGCAGTCGGGTCCAAGATTTAAGTTGGCAAGCTTCGCAAGGACTTTGTAGTACCCCCCCGCTTTGTGGGTTCCGGTCGGGAAGGGCCCGAAAAGAAACCCCAAAATCGAATTCGAATGATTTACTTCCCAAAGGGAATAGGGGGCAAATTTGGGCTCTCTAAAACAACTTGTTCACGAGTTAAGGGTCTCCCCCAACTAAACTTATTCTTGCCATTACTCGGGACGGGGGTGGCCCCCCGTCCCTTTAGGCCCCGGCACTTTCGATTTTGGCGTGGGGGGGGCCTACTGTCTTAGCCACTGCATCCCTACAAAATTCGCAGCCACGGGGGTTTGGCTGAAGAGAGCCCTTTGGTTGGTTCCAAGGGTGGTTTTAAACTTGAAAAAATCGGGCAAATTTATGTGGGGGTGATTTTAACGTGCTTACCTTGTGTGCAGCTGGTCCAAAAAATTCAAGTTGGCAAGCTTCGCAAGGACTTTGTAGTAAACCCCCCTCGCCTGTGATTTCCGTCTGGAGTCCAGGGAAAAGGGACCACAAAAGTCAATTTTCGGCGAGCCCATCCTAGTGATATGGGCAAAATTTTTTCTCTCTGCGGGTTAGTTAGTGATTAACTAAAATTATTTCCCTTGCATTACTTCGCACGAGGGGGCGGCGCCCCTCTTAGGCCACAAGCACCTTTTTTTTATTTTGGGGGATAGGCCTACTATCCTAGCCAGTGGCGTCGCTACAAAATTCTTTTAGCCACGCGTTTGGATTAGAACCCTCTTGGGGGGCTATCCTAGGGTGTAAGCGAAAAAATCGGGCATTGATGGGTGATTTAATGCGCTTACCTGTGTTGGGAAACTCGGAGTCCCAAAAATTCAAAATTGCAAGCTTTCCGGACTTTGTGTACCCCCGCTCGCCTGTGATTTCCCGTCTGGAGATGGGCCCAAAAACCCCAAAACTGGAAATTTTCGGGGAGTGACTATTTCCCGTAAATTTTGGTCCCAAATTGTCTCTCTGCATGCCCTTTGTTCTTGGTTAGGGTTCCCCCAACCCAAACTTTTCTTTGCCCTTTCTTCGCACGGGGGCCGGCCACTTCTGCCAAGTAAGCAAGAAAAGTTTAGTTGGGGAAACCCAAAACCCCAAAAACAAACATGCAAAGAAGACAAATTTGACCAAATCTACCTGGACTGCACTCGCCGAAAATTTCCACTTGTGTCCTTTTTTGCATTCCAGACGGAAACCAAAGGGCAGGGGTCCCACAAAGTCCTCGGAAAAACCTTCCCAACTTGATTCTTGACTCCGACTGCAAACAAGTAAGCCAAAAAAAATACCCCCAATCAATCCCGATTTTTTCCACCCTACCCCTAGAACCCCAAAAATGGGGCTCTTTAAAGTCCAAACGCCGTGGCTGAACGAATTTTGTAAGCGACGCCAGTGGCTAAGATAGTAGGCCTACACACGGCCAAAATCAAAAAGTGCCGGGACCAAGGATGGCGCGCCACCTCGGGACGAAAGTAATTCACAAGAAATAATTTTAGTTGGGGAATGGACCCTAACTCATGAAACAAGCATGCTGAGAACCAAAAATTTGCAACACCCAAAATATCTACCTTGGAAATGTCACTCGACCGAAAATCCGACTTTTGTGGTCCTTTTCTGGCTCTCCAGACCGGAAATCACAGGAAGTGGGGTACAACAAAGTCCTCGGAAAGCCTGCCACTTGAATTCTTGGACTCCGACTGCAACACAAGGTAAGCACTTAAAATCACCCAATCAATGCCCGATTTTTTTCAGCTTACACCCTGGATAGCCCACACGAGGGCTCTCTTCAGGTCCCCAAACGCGTGGCTGAACGAAATTTTGTAAGCGACGCCAGTGGTAAGATAGTAGGCTACCCACGCAAAATCAAAAGGTGCCGGGGCCTCAAGACTGCAACGCCCACCTCGTGCCGAAGTAATGCAAGAAATAAGTTTAGTTGGGGAGACCCTAACTCATGAATAAGCATGCTAGAGAGACAAAATTTGCACCATAATCTACCTTGGATAGTCACTCGCCGAAAAATCGACTTTTGTGGTCCCTTTTGTGGCATCCCACACCGGATATCAAGGCGAGCGTGGTACTACAAAGTCCTCGAAAGCTTCCCCATATGAATTCTTGGACTCGAGCTGCAAACAAAGGTAAGCACGGTTAAAAACACCCCAACATCAATGCCCGATTTTTTCAGCTTACACCTTGGGATAGCCCACAGAGGGCTCCTTCAGGTCTAAAACGCGTGGCTGAACGAATTTTGTAAGCGACGCAGTGGCCTAAATAGTAGGCTACCCCGCCAAAATCAAAAAGTGCCGGGGACCTCAAGACCGCGCCACCTCGTGCCAAGTAAATGGCAAGAAATAAGTTTAGTTGGGGAAGACCCTAACTCATGACAGCAAGCTGTAGAGAGACAAAATTTGCACCATAATCTACCTTGGACTAGTCACTGCCGAAATCCGAACTTTTGTGGTCCTTTTCTGGCTTCCAGAACGGAAATAAAACAACGTGGGGTTACTACAAAGTCCTGCGAAAGCTTCAAACTTGAATTCTTGGACTCGAGTGCAAACAAGTTAGCACGTTAAAATCCCCCACTCAATGCCCGATTTTTCAGCTTACACCTAGAATTAGCCCACACTGGCTCTCATTCAGGGTCCAAACGCTGTCTGAACAAATTTTGTAAGCGACGCGTGGTAAGATAGTAGGCCTACCCACGACAAATCAAAGTGACGGGCCTCAAGACTTCGCGCCACCTGTGCCGAAGAAATGGCAAGAATAAGTTTAGTTGTGGAAGACTCACTCATGAACTAAGCATAAGCTAAGACTTTGCCCAAACTCCTTGAAGACCGTCGAAAAGATTTTGTGGCCCTTTTTGATCTCCCACCAATCAAGGGCGGGGTACACAAGCCCCGAAGTTAATGATTTCTGGACCCACTGACACAAGAGAGATAAAACACCCCTCATGCCGATTTTAAGCTTAACCCTGGATAGCCCACCGAGGCTTTCAGTCCAACGCCGGGCTGAACGATTTTGAAGCGACGCCAGGCTAGATGTAGGCTACCCACGCAAATCAAAGTGCGGCCTCAAGACGGCGGCCCTCTGCAAGTAAAGGCAAGAAATAAGTTTAGTTGGGGAGACCAACCATTAATCTAAACTTGGATATCCTGGTGCTGAAATCGCTTTGTGGTCCCCTTTCTGATTCCAGACCGGAAACAGCGAGCGGGGGTACTACAAGTCCTTGCGAAGCTTGCCAATTGAATCTGGCTCGAGCGCAACAAGGTAGCAGTAAATCACCCCACATCAATGCCGATTTTTTCGAGTTCACCTTGATAGCCCCACGAGGGTCTCTTCAGGTCAAACGCCTGTCTGAACGATTTTGTAAGCAGCAGTGGCTAAGGTAGGCTACCCACGCCAAATAAAAGTGCCGGGCTCAGACCGCGCCCCTGGCAAGAATGGCAGAATAAGTTTAGTTGGGAGACCTAACTCATGAATAAGCATGCTAGAGAGACAATAAAATTTGCACCATATCTACCTTGGATAGTCATCGTCCAAAAATCCGACTTTTGTGGTCCCTTTTCTGGCATCTCCAGACCGGAAATCACAGGCGAGCGGGGGGGGTACACAAGTCCTCGCGAAAGCTTGACAACTTGAATTCTTGGACTCCGAGCTGCAAACAAGTTAAGCACGTTAAAATCACACCCACATCAATGCCCGATTTTTTCAAGCTTACACCTAGGATAGCCCCCCACGAGGGCTCTCTTCAGGTCCAAACGCCGTGGCTGAACGAATTTTGTAAGCGACGCCCGTGGCTAAGATAGTAGGCTTACCCCACGCCAAAATCAAAAAGTGCCGGGCCTCAAGACCGCGCCACCTCGTGCCGAAGTAATGGCAAGAAATAAGTTTAGTTGGGGGAGACCCTAACTCATGAACTAAGCATGCTAGAGAGACAAAATTTTCACCATAATCTACCTTGGATAGTCACTCGTCCGAAAATCCGACTTTTGTGGTCCCTTTTCTGGAATCTCCAGACCGGATATCACAGGCGAGCCAGGGTACTACAAAGTCCTCCGAAAGCTTCCCCACTTGAATTCTTGGACTCCGAGCTGCAACACAAGGTAAGCACGTTAAAAACACCCCAACATCAATGCCCGATTTTTTCAAGCATACACCCTTGCATAGCCCCACACGAGGCTCTCTTCAGGTCCAAACGCCATGTCTGAACGAATTTTGTAAGCGACGCCAGTGGCTAAGATAGTAGGCCTACCCACGCCAAAATCAAAAAGTGCGGGGCCTCAAGACTTCGCGCCACCTCGTGCCGAAGTAATGGCAAGAAATAAGTTTAGTTGGGGGAGACCCTAACTCATGAACTAAGCAAGCTAGAGAGACAAAATTTGCACCATAATCTACCTTGGATAGTCACTCGTCCGAAAATCCCACTTTTGTGGTCCCTTTTCTGGCATCTCCAGACCGGATATCACAGGCGAGCGGTGGTACTACAAAGTCCTCCGAAAGCTTCCCCACTTGAATTCTTGGACTCCGAGCTGCAACACAAGGTAAGCACGTTAAAAACACCCCAACATCAATGCCCGATTTTTTCAAGCTTACACCCTTGGATAGCCCCACACGAGGGCTCTCTTCAGGTCCAACACCGTGGCTTTTTTTTTTTTTTTTTTTTTTTTTTTTTTTTTTTTTTTTTTTTTTTTTTTTTAACGAATTTTGTAAGCGACGCCAGTGGCTAAGATAGTAGGCTACCCCACGCCAATATCAAAAAGTGCCGGGCCTCAAGATTCGCGCCACCTCGTGCCGAAGTAATGGCAAGAAATAAGTTTAGTTGGTGGAGACCCTCACTCATGAACTAAGCATGCTAGAGAGACAAAATTTGCACCATAATCTACCTTGGATAGTCACTCGTCCGAAAATCCGACTTTTGTGGTCCCTTTTGTGGCATCTCCAACCGGAATATCACAGGCGAGCGGTGGGTACTACAAAGTCCTCCGAAAGCTTCACCATATGAATTCTTGGACTCCGAGCTGCAAACACAAGGTAAGCATGTTAAAACACACCCCACATCAATGCCCGATTTTTTCAAGCTTACACCCTTGGATAGCCCCACACGAGGGCTCTCTTCAGGTCCAAACGCCGTGGCTGAACGAATTTTGTAAGCGACGCCAGTGGCTAAGATAGTAGGTCTACCCCACGCCAAAATCAAAAAGTGCTGGGGCCTCAAGACGGCGGCCACCTCTTGCCAGAGTAAAGGCAAGAAATAAGTTTAGTTGGGGGAGACCCTAACTCATTGACCGAGCATGCTAGAGAGACAAAATTTGCACCATAATCTACCTTGGATAGTCACTTGTCCGAAAATCTCGACTTTTGTGGTCCCTTTTCTAGAATCTCCAGACCGGAAATCACAGGCGAGCGGGGGGTACTTACAAAGTCCTGCGAAAGCTTGCCAACTTGAATTCTTGGACTCCGAGCTGCAAAACAAGGTAAGCATGTTAAAATCACCCCCACATCAATGCCCGATTTTTTCGAGCTTACACCTTAGATAGCCCACACGAGGGCTCTCTTCAGGTCCAAACGCCATGTCTGAACGAATTTTGTAAGCGACGCCAGTGGCTAAGATAGTAGGCCTACCCACGCCAAAATCAAAAAGTGCCGGGGCCTCAAGACTTCGCGCCACCTCGTGCTGAAGAAATGGCAAGAAATAAGTTTAGTTGGGGAGACCCTAACTCATGAACTAAGCATGCTAGAGAGACAAAATTTGCACCATAATCTACCTTGGATAGTCACATGTCCAAAATCCGACTTTTGTGGTCCCTTTTCTGGCATCTCCAGACCGGAAATCACAGGCGAGCGGGGGTACTACAAGTCCTCGCGAAAGCTTGACCAACTTGAATTCTTGGACTCCGAGCTGCAAAACAAGGTTAAGCACGTTAAAATCACACCCACATCAATGCCCGATTTTTTCAAGCTTACACCCTTAGGATAGCCCCACACGAGGCTCTCTTCAGGTCCAAACGCCTGTCTGAACGAATTTTGTAAGCGACGCCAGTGGCTAAGATAGTAGGCTACCCCACGCCAAAATCAAAAAGTGCGGGGCCTCAAGACTTCGCGCCACCTCGTGCCGAAGTAATGGCAAGAAATAAGTTTAGTTGGGGGAGACCCTAACTCATGAACTAAGCATGCTAGAGAGACAAAATTTGCACCATAATCTACCTTGGATAGTCACTCGTCCGAAAATCCCACTTTTGTGGTCCCTTTTCTGGCATCTCCAGACCGGAAATCACAGGCGAGCCAGGGTACTACAAAGTCCTCCCGAAAGCTTCCCCACTTGAATTCTTGGACTCCGAGCTGCAACACAAGGTAAGCACGTTAAAAACACCCCAACATCAATGCCCGATTTTTTCAAGCATACACCCTTGCATAGCCCCACACGAGGGCTCTCTTCAGGTCCAAACGCCATGTCTGAACGAATTTTGTAAGCGACGCCAGTGGCTAAGATAGTAGGCCTACCCCACGCCAAAATCAAAAAGTGCGGGGCCTCAAGACTTCGCGCCACCTCGTGCCGAAGTAATGGCAAGAAATAAGTTTAGTTGGGGGAGACCCTAACTCATGAACTAAGCAAGCTAGAGAGACAAAATTTGCACCATAATCTACCTTGGATAGTCACTTGTCCGAAAATCCGACTTTTGTGGTCCCTTTTCTGGCATCTCCACACCGGATATCACAGGTGAGCGGTGGTACTACAAAGTCCTCCCGAAAGCTTCCCCACTTGAATTCTTGGACTCCGAGCTGCAACACAAGGTAAGCACGTTAAAAACACCCCAACATCAATGCCTGATTTTTTCAAGCTTACACCCTTGGATAGCCCCACACGAGGGCTCTCTTCAGGTCCAAACGCCGTGGCTGAACGAATTTTGTAAGCGACGCCAGTGGCTAAGATAGTAGGTCTACCCCACGCCAAAATCAAAAAGTGCCGGGGCCTCAAGACGGCGCGCCACCTCTTGCCAGAGTAAAGGCAAGAAATAAGTTTAGTTGGGGGAGACCCTAACTCCAGACCGGATATCACAGGCGAGCGGTGGTACTACAAAATCCTCCCGAAAGCTTCCCCACTTGAATTCTTGGACTCCGAGCTGCAACACAAGGTAAGCACGTTAAAAGCACCCCAACACCAATGCCCGATTTTTTCCAGCTTACACCCTTTGATAGCCCCACACGAGGACTCTCTTCAGGTCCAAACACCCTGGCTGAACGAATTTGGTAAGTGACGCCAGTGGCTAAGATAGTAGGCCTACTATGATTTTGTCCCGAAAAAGCTCAATATATCCTAGGATAAGAGAGTTTCGGACTTGGGCATTTTGGCATGGGTCGAATTTTGTGAATATTAATAAGGGTACTACCTTATAACTTTTTTAATGGCGGGTCAAAAAAAAAAAGTTGAATTGACGGTGCAAAACGATAGATTAGATATCCCCGAAGACACTTTTCGTGTGGGAAAAGGCCAATTCCAAAAACCCTGGCAATTAGGAGCTTTTTGCGAGATGCTGACGTCACGATTTTGTCCCGAAAAAACCTCAATATATCCTAGGATAAAAGAGTTGCGGACTTGAAAATTATATGGGCAGCATCGGGGGAGGTGCCCGCAAAAGTGATCGCAGAAATGGGGCATTTTGGCATGGTTCGATTTTTGTGAATATTAATAAGGGTACTACCTTATAACTTTTTTAATGGCGGGCATTTTGGCATGGTTCGATTTTTGTGAATATTAATAAGGGTACTACCTTATAACTTTTTTAATGGCGGGTCAAAAAAAAAGTTGAATTGACGGTGCAAAATGATAGATTAGATATCCCCGAAGACACTTTTCGTGTGGGAAAAAGGCCAATTCCAAAAACCCTGGCAATTAGGAGCTTTTTGCGAGATGGTGACGTCACGATTTTGTCCCGAAAAAGCTCAATATATCCTAGGATAAGAGGGTTTCGGAAATCAAAATTATATGGGCAGCACCAGGGGAGGTGCCCGCAAAAAGTGATCGCAGTAATTGGGCATTTTGGCATGGGTCGATTTTTGTGAATATTGACAGTGCAGAACGACAGAATAGAAACCCCGAAGACACTTTTTCGTGTGGGGAAAAGGCCAATTCCAAAAAGCCTGGCAATTATGAGCTTTTTGCGAGATGGTGACGCCATGATTTTGTCCCGAAAAAGCTCAATATATCCTAGGATAAGAGAGTTGCGGAATTGAAAATTACATGGGCAGCATCGGGGGAGTTGCCGCAAAAAGTGATCGCAGAAATGGGGCATTTTGGCATGGTTCGATTTTTGTTAATATTAATAAGGGTACTACCTTATAACTTTTTTAATGGCGGGTCAAAAAAAAAAAGTTGAATTGACGGTGCAGAACGATAGATTAGATATCCCCGAAGACACTTTTCATGTGGGAAAAAGGCCAATTCCAAAAACCCTGGCAATTAGGAGCTTTTTGCGAGATGTTGACGTCATGATTTTGTCCCGAAAAAGCTCAATATATCCTAGGATAAGAGAGTTGCGGACTTGAAAATTACATGGGCAGCATCGGGGGAGGTGCCCGCAAAAAGTGATCACAGAAATGGGGCATTTTGGCATGGTTCGATTTTTGTGAATATTAATAAGGGTACTACCTAATAACTTTTTTAATGGCGGGTCAAAAAAAAAAAGTTGAATTGACGGTGCAGAACGATAGATTAGATATCCCCGAAGACACTTTTCGTGTGGGAAAAAGTCTATTCCAAAAAACCTGGCAATTATGAGCTTTTTGCCAGATGGTGAAGTCATGATTTTGTCCCGAAAAAGCTCAATATATCCTAGGATAAGAGGGTTTCGGAAATCAAAATTATGTGGGCAGCACCAGGGGAGGTGCCGCCAAAAAGTGATCGCAGTAATTGGGCATTTTGGCATGGGTCGATTTTTGTGACTATTGACAGTGCAGAACGACAGAATAGATACCCCGAAGACACTTTTTCGTGTGGGAAAAAGGCCAATTCCAAAAAGCCTGGCAATTAGGAGCTTTTTGCGAGATGGTGACGTCATGATTTTGTCCCGAAAAAGCTCAATATATCCTAGGATAAGAGAGTTGCGGACTTGAAAATTATATGGCAGCATCGGGGGAGGTGCCCGCAAAAAGTGATCGCAGAAATGGGGCATTTTGGCATGGTTCGATTTTTGTGAATATTAATAACTTTTTTAATGGCGGGTCAAAAAAAAAAAGTTGAATTGACGGTGCAGAACGATAGGTTAGATATCCCCGAAGACACTTTTCGTGTGGGAAAAAGGCCAATTCCAAAAACCATGGCAATTAGGAGCTTTTTGCGAGATGTTGACGTCATGATTTTGTCCCGAAAAAGCTCAATATATCCTAGGATAAGAGAGTTGCGGATTTGAAAATTACATGGGCAGCATCGGGGGAGTTGCCGCAAAAAGTGATCGCAGAAATGGGGCATTTTGGCATGGTTCGATTTTTGTGAATATTAATAAGGGTACTACCTTATAACTTTTTTAATGGCGGGTCAAAAAAAAAAAGTTGAATTGACGGTGCAGAACGATAGATTAGATATCCCCGAAGACACTTTTCATGTGGGAAAAAGGCCAATTCCAAAAACCCTGGCAATTAGGAGCTTTTTGCGAGATGTTGACGTCATGATTTTGTCCCGAAAAAGCTCAATATATCCTAGGATAAGAGAGTTGCGGACTTGAAAATTACATGGGCAGCATCGGGGGAGGTGCCCGCAAAAAGTGATCACAGAAATGGGGCATTTTGGCATGGTTCGATTTTTGTGAATATTAATAAGGGTACTACCTTATAACTTTTTTAATGGCGGGTCAAAAAAAAAAGTTGAATTGACGGTGCAAAACGATAGATTAGATATCCCCGAAGACACTTTTCGTGTGGGAAAATGGCCAATTCCAAAAACCCTGGCAATTAGGAGCTTTTTGCGAGATGGTGACGTTACGATTTTGTCACGAAAAAGCTCAATATATCCTAGGATAAAAGAGTTGCGGACTTGAAAATTACATGGGCAGCTTCGGGGGAGGTGCCCGCAAAAAGTGATCGCAGAAATGGGGCATTTTGGCATGGTTCGATTTTTGTGAATATTAAAGAAGGGTACTTACTACCTTATAACTTTTTTAATGGCGGGTCCAAAAAAAAAAAGTTGAATTGACGGTGCAAAACGATAGATTAGATATCCCCGAAGACACTTTTGTGTGGGAAAAAGGCCAATTCCAAAAACCTTGGCAATTAGGAGCTTTTTGCGAGATGGTGACGTCACGATTTTGTCCTGAAAAAAGCTCAATATATCCTAGGATAAAAGAGTTGCGGACTTGAAAATTATATGGGCAGCATCGGGGGAGGTGCCCGCAAAAAGTGATCGCAGAAATGCGGCATTTTGGCATGGTTCGATTTTTGTGAATATTAATAAGGGTACTACCTTATAACTTTTTTAATGGCGGGTCAAAAAAAAAAGTTGAATTGACGGTGCAAAACGATAGATTAGATATCCCCAAAGACACTTTTCGTGTGGGAAAAAGGCCAATTCCAAAAAGCCTGGCAATTAGGAGCTTTTTGCGAGATGGTGACGTCATGATTTTGTCCCGAAAAAGCTCAATATATCCTAGGATAAGAGAGTTGCGGACTTGAAAATTACATGGGCAGCATCGGGGGAGTTGCCGCAAAAAGTGATCGCAGAAATGGGGCATTTTGGCATGGTTCGATTTTTGTGAATATTAATAAGGGTACTACCTTATAACTTTTTTAATGGCGGGTCAAAAAAAAAAGTTGAATTGACGGTGCAGAACGATAGATTAGATATCCCCGAAGACACTTTTTGTGTGGGAAAAAGGCCAATTCCAAAAACCCTGGCAATTAGGAGCTTTTTGCGAGATGGTGACGCCATGATTTTGTCCCGAAAAAGCTCAATATATCCTAGGATAAGAGAGTTGCGGACTTGAAAATTACATGGGCAGCATTGGGGGAGGTGCCCGCAAAAAGTGATCGCAGAAATGGGGCATTTTGGCATGGTTCGATTTTTGTGAATATTAATAACTTTTTTAATGGTGGGTCAAAAAAAAAAGTTGAATTGACAACATTTCATAACCAACCTATCCAAGGCAAACCTTTCCACAATTGAGAAAGTTGCTTTAGGAAAAGGTCTCAACTTTGTTCCCACTCCGGCCAAACCCACCCGTAAAAAACTTCTGAGTGATTTCAATATCTTCCAAAGAAGAATGAGAATTGCCTTCCTAATGCACAACAAACCTACCAAGGCTCAACCTTTCAAACCACCCTCAAAATGGCATCCAAATTCAACACAATGTGCGACACTCGAGAATTATTTGGAAGCCACAAAATACCAATTTGCTCATATTCGATTGCGCAATCAGCTCAGAAATATGACCAAACAAGAAATCTGTGATATTACACTACATGTTCTGGAAAAACAAATCCTGGAAAAAGCTGATCACATCCTAACCTGGTGGCGTTATAGAGACGACATACTTGTCATCTATAACAACACCCTTGACAATTTCAAGAGCCTTATCAACGACATGAATCAAATACACCCAACCCTCAAATTCACTTTTGAGGCCTCTGATACTGCCATCAACTACCTTGACCTAACAATCTTCAAAGGTAAAAGGTTCAGTGAAACTGGTATTTTAGACACAAAAGTATATACCAAACCTACTGAAACCTACCAATACCTACACAAGACATCATCACACCCCCCACATGTGTTCAAAGCATTCATATACGGAGAAACACTCCGATATGCCAGAAACACAAATAACGAAGATGATTTCTTAATTAAAGTCAACAATTTCTCTGAAAAGCTAATAGCAAGAGGCTATAACCTTTCAGAGATAAACAAAATCACGGAAACAGTATCACACAGAGAACGATCTAATTTGATTCATAAACAACAAGAAAAAACGGAAAGCAAAACTCCATTGGTTTTCAGTACGACATACAACCCGTACATCAACCAAAGTGACCTAAACAAATCCATCAAACAAAACTGGTCTCTAATACGCAATCATGAAACACTTTCGGGGATCTTTCCAGACCCTCCTTTCATTGCGTATAGAAAAGATCAAAACATAAGGGAAAAGATGATCAGAGCAAAACTAAACCGGAGTCCAACCGACTCAACCTCTAAACAGCTCGCTCCACCCCCTGATGATTCGGGTTTTGAAGACCCGGATGAAACACTAAACATCCTAATATCCTTATTGGAGGAACAGGTCACATATACTGAAAACTCAACTCAGGACTAAAAATCCGCATACGGAAAATATTACATTTTACCTGAACCTAAGCGAACTACACAAATAATATGTCTTTCACAAGACATAAGACCTACAGATTCTATTAGAATCACCCACATGCAACTGATGAGTGCCAAGAAGGCATGAAAACATGTTATTGCTATACACAAAGAGGATCTGAAAAAATATCCTCGCGGTCTACCCCTTGAAAACCAATTTGTTGACACTTGTCAACCAGTTCCTCTGGTCCTATTTATGTTTGTCATATCACCCCCGTCAATTTGACAAAAATACGAACATATTACCCAGACGCAAACCTCACCCATAAAGCATGTAAAAACACTTTTACAGTTTTATGTAAATCTCAAGTCAACAGTGTTGGAGTGTCACTGAATGGGACAGCGCCATCATTTCTCTATCATTTACTGCTATACTCCTTGCCTTTTTAGGAGGTACTGTGGGTCGATGGCTACACAAGCTACCGGGGTATACCACTCGTTTAGCGAGACTGGTATCTTCAGGTTGCTCCACACTGCACTACAACAGGTATAAGACATACTTTATGCCACTACACGACTTGATACCTACCGGTCCGTCTAAAAACATGACCAAATAACATCATTACCATGATGTCCAAAACCAAAATCCGTTCCGCTCTTCTTAAAAAAGAACGAACCTGACATCCACATAAATACAAATATTGAAAATAAACTCAAAACCTTTTCCTTCCGCAATCCGGTTTTAAAAAGGACACCAAACACCTTTCAATATTTTTCCGAAACTTTCTGCATTCAGATGGAAAACACATAAATGAATGGGTACCCACACTCTTGAATTAATTATTATTTAATAATTAATTACCATATAAGAGATTATAATGTAAACGCAAACAGCAATCCATTATTTTCTTTACAAAACACTACCCACAACCCATAAACCCTTGTCTCGATGTCAAACCCGTTTATACACCTTATAATATAACTAAGGTACCACAATACTACAATTTACCCGCAACCGGGTATATATACCATTTCCTCGGGAAATGAGATTTTCAAAATCAAATCATGGAACATCTTCCAAAATAAAAACAAACACGAGCAAAAAAAAGTATAACCACTCCCCGTTCACACACCCGCAGGCGGGACAGAACAGAAATATTTGCTCCAAAACAATAGAAAATCATTACAACCCTTCACACACAAACAACCCGTGATACCTTTCCCAATTCCGCAACCGGAAGGGAACAAATAATCTGGCTCATATACTCAATTAGTACTCCACACATCTGTAGAAATGGTACTACAATTTTATTTCTCATTTTTTCGCATTCGAAAAGGGAAAATTTCGCCATTTCCACAAAAAAACAAACACAAACTTGCCACGGAATCCAGAATCCCACATTCAGTATTCCCGCGCATTTTGTGCGAGCCAACCACCGGAACTACTGGACACTAACACCTTCTGAACACAAAGGAACTTCAACCAACCAATCAACTACCCGCAACTCCTGGAAGCATACACCTGAGTGACCTTCGCAGCGTCCACTTTTTCTCTGGATATATACCCTGTCACCACGGCGATCACGCCACTGACAACATGTCGACCAAGCTAAGTAAATCCTTCAAGCGACGCACCAAAACAAGCCCTCAACCTCCTCCCAGCCAGGACCCACCATCTCCTGCATCCTCCAACTCTAGCGACTTCCAGTGCGGACAACTGCCCCTGATAGACCGCCTAGAGGACTCCCTAATTACATCTCTCGAGGTCAGGGAGGAATTCGCAAACGAAACCCCTGTCCCTCGTATCAGGCTATCAGAAACTGACTTCAACAACGTGAAACTTTTGGCGGAACCAGTCAACAGACTATCGGCCGCCAAAAGCCACATCACTAGTCAACTAGGAGTTTACAACCAAGCCATAACAACAAACAAACCTCCGGTCTACCTAAAATCAACGGCGAAACCACCACACCCGCACCGAGGCCTAACCTTTCAGCCCTCCTTTACGGAGAACTGGAATAGACTCACGTCAAAAGCCTCGTTGCTTCTAGTACAACTAGCACTGGAAGAGTACAAGTTCCAGGAGAAGGAGATCGAACAGAAATTGGGGACGGCGAGGAAAGAGGCAAGAACCAAGCTTGTAGCAGACTTTGAAGGAGCCAACCTGAGAACGGCCACTCAACTCTTCGGGTACTTCACAAGACCAAGACAACCGGCAAGCAAGGGCTCGAAGAGAAAACGGGAGCACCTGTAACTCGTTTACTTTCAAACAAACCGGTCCTTTTCAGGACCACCCCATCTTCCAAAGAGAGATAATATACAGCTTTGTTATTTATTTTTCATTAAATAAATAATCTAATAATAATAATATAATACGACAAATCCAAGTATATATTATTACTGAACACAACTACTGGTATAACTCTTCTTTCATAAGTATGACTAAACGAAAGTTTGATAAACGAGCAAACAGCTCCCAAAGAAAAGCCAATAACTTTTCACACACATGCTCCAAATCTAAACGGTTCAAAAAGAATAATATTCTTAAACAACTGGCAGAAGAAAGTGAACATTTCATAACCAACCTATCCAAGGCAAACCTTTCCACAATTGAGAAAGTTGCTTTAGGAAAAGGTCTCAACTTTGTTCCCACTCCGGCCAAACCCACCCGTAAAAAACTTCTGAGTGATTTCAATATCTTCCAAAGAAGAATGAGAATTGCCTTCCTAATGCACAACAAACCTACCAAGGCTCAACCTTTCAAACCACCCTCAAAATGGCATCCAAATTCAACACAATGTGCGACACTCGAGAATTATTTGGAAGCCACAAAATACCAATTTGCTCATATTCGATTGCGCAATCAGCTCAGAAATATGACCAAACAAGAAATCTGTGATATTACACTACATGTTCTGGAAAAACAAATCCTGGAAAAAGCTGATCACATCCTAACCTGGTGGCGTTATAGAGACGACATACTTGTCATCTATAACAACACCCTTGACAATTTCAAGAGCCTTATCAACGACATGAATCAAATACACCCAACCCTCAAATTCACTTTTGAGGCCTCTGATACTGCCATCAACTACCTTGACCTAACAATCTTCAAAGGTAAAAGGTTCAGTGAAACTGGTATTTTAGACACAAAAGTATATACCAAACCTACTGAAACCTACCAATACCTACACAAGACATCATCACACCCCCCACATGTGTTCAAAGCATTCATATACGGAGAAACACTCCGATATGCCAGAAACACAAATAACGAAGATGATTTCTTAATTAAAGTCAACAATTTCTCTGAAAAGCTAATAGCAAGAGGCTATAACCTTTCAGAGATAAACAAAATCACGGAAACAGTATCACACAGAGAACGATCTAATTTGATTCATAAACAACAAGAAAAAACGGAAAGCAAAACTCCATTGGTTTTCAGTACGACATACAACCCGTACATCAACCAAAGTGACCTAAACAAATCCATCAAACAAAACTGGTCTCTAATACGCAATCATGAAACACTTTCGGGGATCTTTCCAGACCCTCCTTTCATTGCGTATAGAAAAGATCAAAACATAAGGGAAAAGATGATCAGAGCAAAACTAAACCGGAGTCCAACCGACTCAACCTCTAAACAGCTCGCTCCACCCCCTGATGATTCGGGTTTTGAAGACCCGGATGAAACACTAAACATCCTAATATCCTTATTGGAGGAACAGGTCACATATACTGAAAACTCAACTCAGGACTAAAAATCCGCATACGGAAAATATTACATTTTACCTGAACCTAAGCGAACTACACAAATAATATGTCTTTCACAAGACATAAGACCTACAGATTCTATTAGAATCACCCACATGCAACTGATGAGTGCCAAGAAGGCATGAAAACATGTTATTGCTATACACAAAGAGGATCTGAAAAAATATCCTCGCGGTCTACCCCTTGAAAACCAATTTGTTGACACTTGTCAACCAGTTCCTCTGGTCCTATTTATGTTTGTCATATCACCCCCGTCAATTTGACAAAAATACGAACATATTACCCAGACGCAAACCTCACCCATAAAGCATGTAAAAACACTTTTACAGTTTTATGTAAATCTCAAGTCAACAGTGTTGGAGTGTCACTGAATGGGACAGCGCCATCATTTCTCTATCATTTACTGCTATACTCCTTGCCTTTTTAGGAGGTACTGTGGGTCGATGGCTACACAAGCTACCGGGGTATACCACTCGTTTAGCGAGACTGGTATCTTCAGGTTGCTCCACACTGCACTACAACAGGTATAAGACATACTTTATGCCACTACACGACTTGATACCTACCGGTCCGTCTAAAAACATGACCAAATAACATCATTACCATGATGTCCAAAACCAAAATCCGTTCCGCTCTTCTTAAAAAAGAACGAACCTGACATCCACATAAATACAAATATTGAAAATAAACTCAAAACCTTTTCCTTCCGCAATCCGGTTTTAAAAAGGACACCAAACACCTTTCAATATTTTTCCGAAACTTTCTGCATTCAGATGGAAAACACATAAATGAATGGGTACCCACACTCTTGAATTAATTATTATTTAATAATTAATTACCATATAAGAGATTATAATGTAAACGCAAACAGCAATCCATTATTTTCTTTACAAAACACTACCCACAACCCATAAACCCTTGTCTCGATGTCAAACCCGTTTATACACCTTATAATATAACTAAGGTACCACAATACTACAATTTACCCGCAACCGGGTATATATACCATTTCCTCGGGAAATGAGATTTTCAAAATCAAATCATGGAACATCTTCCAAAATAAAAACAAACACGAGCAAAAAAAAGTATAACCACTCCCCGTTCACACACCCGCAGGCGGGACAGAACAGAAATATTTGCTCCAAAACAATAGAAAATCATTACAACCCTTCACACACAAACAACCCGTGATACCTTTCCCAATTCCGCAACCGGAAGGGAACAAATAATCTGGCTCATATACTCAATTAGTACTCCACACATCTGTAGAAATGGTACTACAATTTTATTTCTCATTTTTTCGCATTCGAAAAGGGAAAATTTCGCCATTTCCACAAAAAAACAAACACAAACTTGCCACGGAATCCAGAATCCCACATTCAGTATTCCCGCGCATTTTGTGCGAGCCAACCACCGGAACTACTGGACACTAACACCTTCTGAACACAAAGGAACTTCAACCAACCAATCAACTACCCGCAACTCCTGGAAGCATACACCTGAGTGACCTTCGCAGCGTCCACTTTTTCTCTGGATATATACCCTGTCACCACGGCGATCACGCCACTGACAACATGTCGACCAAGCTAAGTAAATCCTTCAAGCGACGCACCAAAACAAGCCCTCAACCTCCTCCCAGCCAGGACCCACCATCTCCTGCATCCTCCAACTCTAGCGACTTCCAGTGCGGACAACTGCCCCTGATAGACCGCCTAGAGGACTCCCTAATTACATCTCTCGAGGTCAGGGAGGAATTCGCAAACGAAACCCCTGTCCCTCGTATCAGGCTATCAGAAACTGACTTCAACAACGTGAAACTTTTGGCGGAACCAGTCAACAGACTATCGGCCGCCAAAAGCCACATCACTAGTCAACTAGGAGTTTACAACCAAGCCATAACAACAAACAAACCTCCGGTCTACCTAAAATCAACGGCGAAACCACCACACCCGCACCGAGGCCTAACCTTTCAGCCCTCCTTTACGGAGAACTGGAATAGACTCACGTCAAAAGCCTCGTTGCTTCTAGTACAACTAGCACTGGAAGAGTACAAGTTCCAGGAGAAGGAGATCGAACAGAAATTGGGGACGGCGAGGAAAGAGGCAAGAACCAAGCTTGTAGCAGACTTTGAAGGAGCCAACCTGAGAACGGCCACTCAACTCTTCGGGTACTTCACAAGACCAAGACAACCGGCAAGCAAGGGCTCGAAGAGAAAACGGGAGCACCTGTAACTCGTTTACTTTCAAACAAACCGGTCCTTTTCAGGACCACCCCATCTTCCAAAGAGAGATAATATACAGCTTTGTTATTTATTTTTCATTAAATAAATAATCTAATAATAATAATATAATACGACAAATCCAAGTATATATTATTACTGAACACAACTACTGGTATAACTCTTCTTTCATAAGTATGACTAAACGAAAGTTTGATAAACGAGCAAACAGCTCCCAAAGAAAAGCCAATAACTTTTCACACACATGCTCCAAATCTAAACGGTTCAAAAAGAATAATATTCTTAAACAACTGGCAGAAGAAAGTGAACATTTCATAACCAACCTATCCAAGGCAAACCTTTCCACAATTGAGAAAGTTGCTTTAGGAAAAGGTCTCAACTTTGTTCCCACTCCGGCCAAACCCACCCGTAAAAAACTTCTGAGTGATTTCAATATCTTCCAAAGAAGAATGAGAATTGCCTTCCTAATGCACAACAAACCTACCAAGGCTCAACCTTTCAAACCACCCTCAAAATGGCATCCAAATTCAACACAATGTGCGACACTCGAGAATTATTTGGAAGCCACAAAATACCAATTTGCTCATATTCGATTGCGCAATCAGCTCAGAAATATGACCAAACAAGAAATCTGTGATATTACACTACATGTTCTGGAAAAACAAATCCTGGAAAAAGCTGATCACATCCTAACCTGGTGGCGTTATAGAGACGACATACTTGTCATCTATAACAACACCCTTGACAATTTCAAGAGCCTTATCAACGACATGAATCAAATACACCCAACCCTCAAATTCACTTTTGAGGCCTCTGATACTGCCATCAACTACCTTGACCTAACAATCTTCAAAGGTAAAAGGTTCAGTGAAACTGGTATTTTAGACACAAAAGTATATACCAAACCTACTGAAACCTACCAATACCTACACAAGACATCATCACACCCCCCACATGTGTTCAAAGCATTCATATACGGAGAAACACTCCGATATGCCAGAAACACAAATAACGAAGATGATTTCTTAATTAAAGTCAACAATTTCTCTGAAAAGCTAATAGCAAGAGGCTATAACCTTTCAGAGATAAACAAAATCACGGAAACAGTATCACACAGAGAACGATCTAATTTGATTCATAAACAACAAGAAAAAACGGAAAGCAAAACTCCATTGGTTTTCAGTACGACATACAACCCGTACATCAACCAAAGTGACCTAAACAAATCCATCAAACAAAACTGGTCTCTAATACGCAATCATGAAACACTTTCGGGGATCTTTCCAGACCCTCCTTTCATTGCGTATAGAAAAGATCAAAACATAAGGGAAAAGATGATCAGAGCAAAACTAAACCGGAGTCCAACCGACTCAACCTCTAAACAGCTCGCTCCACCCCCTGATGATTCGGGTTTTGAAGACCCGGATGAAACACTAAACATCCTAATATCCTTATTGGAGGAACAGGTCACATATACTGAAAACTCAACTCAGGACTAAAAATCCGCATACGGAAAATATTACATTTTACCTGAACCTAAGCGAACTACACAAATAATATGTCTTTCACAAGACATAAGACCTACAGATTCTATTAGAATCACCCACATGCAACTGATGAGTGCCAAGAAGGCATGAAAACATGTTATTGCTATACACAAAGAGGATCTGAAAAAATATCCTCGCGGTCTACCCCTTGAAAACCAATTTGTTGACACTTGTCAACCAGTTCCTCTGGTCCTATTTATGTTTGTCATATCACCCCCGTCAATTTGACAAAAATACGAACATATTACCCAGACGCAAACCTCACCCATAAAGCATGTAAAAACACTTTTACAGTTTTATGTAAATCTCAAGTCAACAGTGTTGGAGTGTCACTGAATGGGACAGCGCCATCATTTCTCTATCATTGCGGACTTGAAAATTACATGGGCAGCATTGGGGGAGGTGCCCGCAAAAAGTGATCGCAGAAATGGGGCATTTTGGCATGGTTCGATTTTTGTGAATATTAATAACTTTTTTAATGGTGGGTCAAAAAAAAAAAGTTGAATTGACGGTGCAGAACGATAGATTAGATATCCCCGAAGACACTTTTCGTGTGGGAAAAAGGCCAATTCCAAAAACCATGGCAATTAGGAGCTTTTTGCGAGATGTTGACGTCATGATTTTGTCCCGAAAAAGCTCAATATATCCTAGGATAAGAGAGTTGCGGACTTGAAAATTACATGGGCAGCATCGGGGAGGTGCCCGCAAAAAGTGATCGCAGAAATGGGGCATTTTGGCATGGTTCGATTTTTGTGAATATTAATAACTTTTTTAATGGCGGGTCAAAAAAAAGAAGTTGAATTGACGGTGCAGAACTATAGATTAGATATCCCCGAAGACACTTTTCGTGTGGGAAAAAGGCCAATTCCAAAAACCTTGGCAATTAGGAGCTTTTTGCGAGATGGTGACGTCACGATTTTGTCCTGAAAAAAGCTCAATATATCCTAGGATAAAAGAGTTGCGGACTTGAAAATTATATGGGCAGCATCGGGGGAGGTGCCCGCAAAAAGTGATCGCAGAAATGGGCATTTTGGCATGGTTCGATTTTTGTGAATATTAATAAGGTACTACCTTATAACTTTTTAATGGCGGGTCAAAAAAAAAAGTTGAATTGATGGTGCAAAACGATAGATTAGATATCCCCAAGACACTTTTCGTGTGGGAAAAAGGCCAATTCCAAAAACCTTGGCAATTAGGAGCTTTTTGCGAGATGGTGACGTACGATTTTGTCAAAAAAGCTCAATATATCCTAGGATAAAAGAGTTGCGGACTTGAAAATTATATGGGCAGCTTCGGGGGAGGTGCCCGCAAAAAGTGATCGCAGAAATGGGCATTTTGGCATGGTTCGATTTTTGTGAATATTAAGAAGGGTACTACCTTATAACTTTTTTAATGGCGGGTCAAAAAAAAAAAGTTGAATTGACGGTGCAAAACGATAGATTAGATATCCCCGAAGACACTTTTGTGTGGGAAAAAGGCCAATTCCAAAAACCTTGGCAATTAGGAGCTTTTTGCGAGATGGTGACGTACGATTTTGTCCTGAAAAAAGCTCAATATATCCTAGGATAAAAGAGTTGCGGACTTGAAAATTATATGGGCAGCATCGGGGGAGGTGCCCGCAAAAAGTGATCGCAGAAATGGGCATTTTGGCATGGTTCGATTTTTGTGAATATTAATAAGGGTACTACCTTATAACTTTTTTAATGGCGGGTCAAAAAAAAAAGTTGAATTGACGGTGCAAAACGATAGATTAGATATCCCCAAAGACACTTTTCGTGTGGGAAAAAGGCCAATTCCAAAAAGCCTGGCAATTAGGAGCTTTTTGCGAGATGGTGACGTCATGATTTTGTCCCGAAAAAGCTCAATATATCCTAGGATAAGAGAGTTGCGGACTTGAAAATTACATGGGCAGCATCGGGGGAGTTGCCGCAAAAAGTGATCGCAGAAATGGGGCATTTTGGCATGGTTCGATTTTTGTGAATATTAATAAGGGTACTACCTTATAACTTTTTTAATGGCGGGTCAAAAAAAAAAGTTGAATTGACGGTGCAAAACGATAGATTAGATATCCCGAAGACACTTTTCGTGTGGGAAAAAGGCCAATTCAAAAAGCCTGGCAATTAGGAGCTTTTTGCGAGATGGTGACGTCATGATTTTGTCCCGAAAAAGCTCAATATATCCTAGGATAAGAGAGTTGCGGACTTGAAAATTACATGGGCAGCATCGGGGGAGGTGCCGCAAAAAGTGATCGCAGAAATGGGGCATTTTGGCATGGTTCGATTTTTGTGAAATAATTATATAACTTTTTTAATGGCGGGTCAAAAAAAAAAGTTGAATTGACGGTGCAGAACGATAGATTAGATATCCCCGAAGACACTTTTCGTGTGGGAAAAAGGCCAATTCCAAAAACCCTGGCAATTAGGAGCTTTTTGCGAGATGGTGACGTCATGATTTTGTCCCGAAAAAGCTCAATATATCCTAGGATAAGAGAGTTGCGGACTTGAAAATTACATGGGCAGCATCGGGGAGGGTCCCGCAAAAAGTGATCGCAGAAATGGGGCATTTTGGCATGGTTCGATTTTTGTGAATATTAATAAGGGTACTACCTTATAACTTTTTTAATGGCGGGTCAAAAAAAAAAGTTGAATTGACGGTGCAGAACGATAGATTAGATATCCCCGAAGACACTTTTCGTGTGGGAAAAAGGCCAATTCCAAAAACCCTGGCAATTAGGAGCTTTTTGCGAGATGGTGACGTCATGATTTTGTCCCGAAAAAGCTCAATATATCCTAGGATAAGAGAGTTGCGGACTTGAAAATTACATGGGCAGCATCGGGGGAGGTGCCCGCAAAAAGTGATCGCAGAAATGGGGCATTTTGGCATGGTTCGATTTTTGTGAATTAAAAGTATACTATAACTTTTTTAATGGCGGGTCAAAAAAAAAAGTTGAATTGACGGTGCAAACGATAGATTAGATATCCCCGAAGACACTTTTCGTGTGGGAAAAAGGCCAATTCCAAAAACCCTGGCAATTAGGAGCTTTTTGCGAGATGGTGACGTCAGATTTTGTCCGAAAAAGCTCAATATATCCTAGGATAAAGAGTTGCGGACTTGAAAATTACATGGGCAGCATCGGGGGAGGTGCCCGCAAAAAGTGATCGCAGAAATGGGGCATTTTGGCATGGTTCGATTTTTGTGAATATTAAAAGGGTACTACCTTATAACTTTTTTAATGGCGGGTCAAAAAAAAAAGTTGAATTGACGGTGCAAAACGATAGATTAGATATCCCCGAAGACACTTTTCGTGTGGGAAAATGGCCAATTCCAAAAACCTGGCAATTAGGAGCTTTTTGCGAGATGGTGACGTCACGATTTTGTCCACGAAAAAGCTCAATATATCCTAGGATAAAAGAGTTGCGGACTTGAAAATTACATGGGCAGCATCGGGGGAGGTGCCGCAAAAAGTGATCGCAGAAATGGGGCATTTTGGCATGGTTCGATTTTTGTGAATATTAAAGAGGTACTACCTTATAACTTTTTTAATGGCGGGTCAAAAAAAAAAGTTGAATTGACGGTGCAAAACGATAGATTAGATATCCCCGAAGACACTTTTCGTGTGGGAAAAAGGCCAATTCCAAAAACCCTGGCAATTAGGAGCTTTTTGCGAGATGGTGACGTCATGATTTTGTCCCGAAAAAAGCTCAATATATCCTAGGATAAAAGAGTTGCGGACTTGAAAATTATCATGGGCAGCATCGGGGGAGGTGCCCGCAAAAAGTGATCGCAGAAATGGGGCATTTTGGCATGGTTCGATTTTTGTGAATATTAATAAGGGTACTACCTTATAACTTTTTTAATGGCGGGTCAAAAAAAAAAGTTGAATTGACGGTGCAGAAACGATAGATTAGATATCCCTGAAGACACTTTTCGTGTGGGAAAAAAGGCCAATTTCAAAAAGCCTGGCAATTAGGAGCTTTTTGCGAGATGGTGACGTCATGATTTTGTCCCGAAAAAGCTCAATATATCCTAGGATAAGAAAGTTGCGGACTTCAAAATTACATGGGCAGCATCGGGGGAGTTGCCGCAAAAAGTGATCGCAGAAATGGGGCATTTTGGCATGGTTCGATTTTTGTGAAAATTAATAACTTTTTTAATGGCGGGTCAAACAAAAAAAGTTGAATTGACGGTGCAGAACGATAGATTAGATATCCCCGAAGACACTTTTCGTGTGGGAAAAAGGCCAATTCCAAAAACCCTGGCAATTAGGAGCTTTTTGCGAGATGGTGACGTCATGATTTTGACCCGAAAAAGCTCAATATGTCCTAGGATAAGAGAGTTGCGGACTTGAAAATTACATGGGCAGCATCGGGGGAGGTGCCCGCAAAAAGTGATCACAGAAATGGGGCATTTTGACATGGTTCGATTTTTATGAATATTAATGGTCCCAATTGATAGAGTCTGGACTACTGATGACATTTTATTAGCACAAACTCTGTAAATTTGCCTTAGTTTGAGAAATTTTGATAGTTTTGTAGGTTTGAAATTTTGGTCAAAAATATAAAAAAATCGACCATGCCCGCATGGTCAACTTTTTCAATTTTTGGGTCGATTTTTTTTTTTCTTTCTCTTTTTATGGTTCGAATTGACAGATTACGGACTACTGATGACATTTTATTGGCACAGTCTCTGGAAATTAGCCTTAGTTTGAGAAATTTTGATAGTTTTGTGGGTTTTAAATTTTGGTCAAAAACATAAAAAATGGACCATGCCGGCATTGTCAACTTTTTCAATTTTCGGGTCAATTTTTTTGTTTTTATTTTATGGTCCCAATTGATAGAGTCTGGACTACAGATGACATTTTATTGGCAGTCTCTGTAAATTTGCCTTAGTTTGAGAAATTTTGATAGTTTTGTGGGTTTGAAATTTTGGTCAAAAATATAAAAAATCGACCATGCCGGCATGGTCAACTTTTTCAATTTTCGGGTCAATTTTTATTATTTTTTATTTTATGGTCCCAATTGATAGAGTACGGACTACTGATGACATTTTATTGGCACAAACTCTGTAAATTTGCCTTAGTTTGAGAAATTTTAATAGTTTTGTGGGTTTGAAATTCTGGTCAAAAATATAAAAAAATGGACCATGCCTGCATGGTCAACTTTTTCAATTTTCGGGTCGATTTTTTAATTTTTTATTTTATGGTCCAAATTGATAGAGTCTGGACTACTGATGACATTTTATTGGCACAGTCTCTGGAAATTAGCCTTAGTTTGAGAAATTTTGATAGTTTTGTGGGTTTTAAATTTTGGTCAAAAATATAAAAAAATGGACCATGCAGGCATGGTCAACTTTTTCAATTTTCGGGTCAATTTTTAAACTTTTTTTTATGGTCCCAATTGATAGAGTACGGACTACTGATGACATTTTATTGGCACAGTCTCTGGAAGTTAGCCTTAGTTTGAGAAATTTTGATAGTTTTGTGGGTTTGAAATTTTGGTCAAAAATATAAAAAAATCGACCATGCCGACATGGGCAACTTTTTCAATTTTCAGGTCGATTTTTTTTCTTTCTCTTTTTATGGTTCCAATTGACAGAGTACGGACTACTGATGACATTTGATTGGCACAGTCTCTGGAAATTAGCCTTAGTTTGAGAAATTTTGATAGTTTTGTAGGTTTGAAATTTTGGTCAAAAATATAAAAAAATCGACCATGCCGGCATGCGCAACTTTTTCAATTTTCAGGTCGATTTTTTTTTCTTTCTCTTTTTATGGTTCCATATGACAGAGTACGGACTACTGATGACATTTGATTGGCACAGTCTCTGGAAATTAGCCTTAGTTTGAGAAATTTTGATAGTTTTGTGGGTTTGAAATTTTGGTCAAAACTATAAAAAATGGACCATGCCGGCATGGTCGATTTTTTTTATATTTTTGACCAAAATTTCAAACCTACAAAAACTATCAAAATTTCTGAAACTAAGGCAAATTAACAGAGTTTGTGCCGATAAAATGTCATCAGTAGTCCAGACTCTATCAATTGGGACCATAAAATAAAAAATAAAAACTTGACCCGAAAATTGAAAAAGTTGACCATGCTGGCATGGTCGATTTTTTTTACATTTTTGACCAAAGTTTCAAACCCACAAAACCATCAAAATTTCTCAAACTAAGGCTAATTTACAGAGTCCGTGCCAATAAAATGTTATCAGTAGTTCGTACTCTATCAAATGGAACCATATAAAAAAAAATTAAAAATCGACCCGAAAATTGAAAAAGTTGACCATGCCGGCATGGTCCATTTTTTTTATATTTTTGACCAAAATTTCAAACCTACAAAACTATCAAAATTTCTTAAACTAAGGCAAATTTACAGAGTTTGTGCCGATAAAATGTCATCAGTAGTCCAGACTCTATCAATTGGGACCATAAAATAAAAAATAAAAACTTGACCCGAAAATTGAAAAAGTTGACCATGCTGGCATGGTCCATTTTTTTATATTTTTGACCAAAGTTTAAAACCCACAAAACTATCAGAAAATTGAAAAAACTAAGGCTAATTTCCAGAGACTGTGCCAATAAAATGTCATCAGTAGTCCGTACTCTATCAATAAGGACCATAAAATAAAAAATAAAAAATTAAAAAAATCGACCCGAAAATTGAAAAAGTTGACCATGCCGGCATGGTCGATTTTTTAATATATTTTTGACCAAAATTTCTGAAACTAAGGCAAATTTACAGAGTTTGTGCATATAAAATGTCAACAGTAGTCCAGACTCTATCAATTGGGACCATAAAAATAAAAATAAAAAAATTAAAAAAATCGACCCGAAAATTGAAAAAGTTGACCATGCCGGCATGGTCCATTTTTTTTTATTTTTGACCAAAATTTCAAACCTACAAAACTATCAAAATTTCTCAAACTAAGGCAAATTTACAGAGACTGTGCCAATAAAATGTCATCAGTAGTCCGTACTCTATCAATTAGGACCATAAAATAAAAATTTAAAAAATCGACCCGACAATTGAAAAAGTTGACCATGCCGGCATGGTCCATTTTTGTATATTTTTGACCAAAATTTCAAACCCACAAAACTATCAAAATTTCTCAAACTAAAGCAAATTAACAGAGTTTGTGCCAATAAAATGTCAACAGTAGTCCAGACTCTATCAATCTGGACCATAAAATAAAAAATAAAAAATTGACCCGAAAATTGAAAAAGTTGACCATGCTGGCATGGTCCATTTTTTTTATATTTTTGACCAAAATTTAAAACCCACAAAACTATCAGAAAATTGAAAAAACTAACGCTAATTTCCAGAGACTGTGCCAATAAAATGTCATCAGTAGAATGTACTCTATCAATTAGGACCATAAAATAAAAAATAAAAAATATAAAAAATCGACCAGAAAATTGAAAAAGTTGACCATGCAGGCATGGTCGATTTTTTTATATATTTTTGACCAAAATTTTAAACCTACAAAACTATCAAAATTTCTGAAACTAAGGCAAATTTACAGAGACTGTACCAATAAACTGTCATCAGTAGTCCGTACTCTATCAATTGGGACCATAAAATAAAAATTTTTAAAATCGACCCGAAAATTGAAAAAGTTGACCATGATGGCATGGTCCATTTTTGTATATTTTTGACCAAAATTTCAAACCCACAAAACTATCAAAATTTCTCAAACTAAGGCAAATTTACAGAGACTGTGCCAATAAAATATTATCAGTAGTCCGTACTCTATCAATTGGGACCATAAAAAAAAAATTAAAAAATTGACCTGAAAATTGAAAAAGTTGACCATGCCCGCATGGTCCATTTTTGTATATTTTTGACCAAAATTTCAAACCCACAAAACTATCAAAATTTCTCAAACTAAGGCAAATTTACAGAGTTTGTGCCAATAAAATGTCATCAGTAGTCCGTACTCTATCAATTGGGACCATAAAAAAAAATTAAAAAATCGACCCCAAAATTCAAAAAGTTGACCATGCAGGCATGGTCCATTTTTTTATATTTTTGACCAAAATTTCAAACCTACAAAACTATCAAAATTTCTCAAACTAAGGTTAATTTCCAAAGACTGTGCCAATAAAATGTCATCAGTAGTCCGTACTCTATCAATTGGGACCATAAAATAAAAAATTAAAAAATCGACCCGAAAATTGAAAAAGTTGACCATGCAGGCATGGTACATTTTTTTATATTTTTGACCAAAATTTCAAACCTACATTACTATCAAAATTTCTCAAACTAAGGCAAATTTACAGAGACTGTGCCAATAAAATGTCATCAGTAGTCCGTACTCTATCAATTGGGACCATAAAAAAAATTTAAAAATCGACCCGAAAATTGAAAAAGTTGACCATGCCGGCATGGTCCATTTTTGTATTTTTTTGACCAAAATTTCAAACCCACAAAACTATCAAAATTTCTCAAACTAAGGCAAATTAACAGAGTTTGTGCCAATAAAATGTCATCAGTAGTCCGTACTCTATCAATTGGGACCATAAAATAAAAATAAAAAAATTGACCCGAAAATTGAAAAAAATTGAACATGCAGGCATGGTCCATTTTTTTATACTTTTGACCAAAATTTCAAACCTACAAAACTATCAAAATTTCTCAAACTAAGGCAAATTTACAGAGTCTATGCAAATAAAATGTCATCAGTAGTCCGTACTCTATCAAATGGAACCATTTAAAAAAATATAAAAAAATCGACCCGAAAATTGAAAAAGTTGACCATGCCGGCATTGTCCATTTTTTATATTTTTGACTAAAATTTTAAACCCACAAAACTATCAAAATTTCTCAAACTAGGGCTAATTTACAGAGTTTGTGCCAATAAAATGTCATCAGTAGTCCGTACTCTATCAATTGGGACCATAAAATAAAAAATAAATAAAAATCGACCCGAAAATTGAAAAAGTTGACCATGACCGCATGGTCCATTTTTGTATATTTTTGACCAGAATTAACCCACAAAACTATCAAAATTTCTCAAACTAAGGCAAATTTACAGAGTTTGTACAAATAAAATGTCATCAGAAGTCCGTACTCTATCAATTGGGACCATAAAATTAAAAATTAAAAAATCGACCCGAAAATTGAAAAAGATGACCATGCCGGCATGGGCCATTTTTGTATATTTTTGACCAAAATTTCAAACCCACAAAACTATCAAAATTTCTCAAACTAAGGCTAGTTTCCGAAGACTGTGCCAATAAAATGTCATCAGTAGTCCGTACTCTATCAATTGGGACCATAAAATAAAAAATAAAAAAATCGACCCGAAAATTGAAAAAGTTGACCATGCCGGCATGGTCCATTTTTGTATATTTTTGACCAAAATTTCAAACCCACAAAACTATCAAAATTTCTCAAACTAGGGCAAAGTTACAGAGACTGTGCCAATAATATGTCATCAGTAGTCCGTACTCTATCAATTGGGACCATAAAAAATAAAATTAAAAATCGACCCGAAAATTGAAAAAGTTGACCATGCAGGCATGGTCGATTTTTTTATATTTATGACCAAAATTTCAAACCTACAAAACTATCAAAATTTCTCAAACTAAGGCTAATTACCGAAGACTGTGCCAATAAAATGTCATCAGTAGTCCGTACACTATCAATTGGGACCATAAAATAAAAAATAAAAAAATCGACCCGAAAATTGAAAAAGTTGACCAT
>JASTWB010000074.1:0-73166 GCA_032158295.1 Pycnopodia helianthoides
TGGACCTATTAAAAAACAGAATTGATCTAATTGGGACCACCAACGCAGAGACTGTGAAGTATGCCCCCGTGCGAAATGATTGGCACTCTGCACCCCCACTTTTGCCAATGCCTTTTGCAAAGTTGCATTAAATTGAAAGTTAGTGAGGGGAATCCCACCAACACGGCAGAACAAGATGCCTTGAGACTTTGGCCGAATGTGGACAAAGTCTTTCAGTGCGGAAACCAGGCACAGATCAGTGTCCACAGCCTGATCAATATAGATATTTTGTGAGGGCCATGTTGATTATTCTTGCTATGCCGCAACGACACAATAACAGAACCACCAGTGGCCAAACCCAGGTTGGGTTTAACAAACTGATGAAAGTCGCCAATTTGTAACAGCGCCGGCAACACCTTGCTTGTAGAAGTTGCTGCAAACTCACCGACCCGCAAAAAAACGAAAAACTCGAGAAGCATCACAGCTCGAAAAAACTTAACTTCAAATGCAGATGTGCATATTATAAAAGGCAGCACATCCAGCAACTGTCATAGCAAGGAATTGGAATTGAAAGGTCGCTGGTCACGTCGCGCATCACCCCGCCTGCAACCTTCTAGCAGTTTGGAAGACAATCGTTGGGTCTGGTTTGCTAGATAAGCCCTTTTCACACTGCATCCCTTATCCCCGTGGAATACAGTCCCGGGGAGGCCCCGGGTTTGTTTTACCCTACGGTTACCCAGGCGCACTTTTACACTATCCTCGCCTAGGTCCCTATTCCACAGTGTTCCTGTTGCATGTTTTAAGAATACCCCTGGGTTTTACTGCTTACCCCCTACTCGGGAGCAGAGGTGGCTATAATCCCCGGGGTATGCCCACTTGCCGGGACAGACAGGGGGCAGACAGGGGGTAAAACGATCATAGTGTGAAAAGGCTGACCGTTATTCCACGGGGTTGCCCACGAGGAATAGAGTAGTGTGAAAAGGGTTTTAGCTTATTAGATGACAACCCACACCCGCTACATATGCACCAATGGTTGATGGGGAATAATGCTGCATTGAAAGCCAAGCGATAAATTCACAAATCGTCTGTTGCACAACGGGTGCGCAAAGCCGTCGTGCGCAAAGCCGCCGTGCGTGTGCGCAAAGCCGTCGTGCGTGTGCGCAAAGCCGTCGTGCGTGTGCGCAAAGCCGTCGTGCGTGTGGAGGGGTCAGTCGTGCGTGCGAGCCGGCGTGCGTGTGAGTAAGGCCGTCGTGTTTAAAGTATATTCAGTATATTAACAATATCAAACGTTTACGAATAAATTCTAGCACGTATTTCGATATCTCTATATTTTATTTACCTAGGGCCTGATGGAGATGATAAAGACAATAATCGAGGTCCACGGCGCGCTGAACTTTGACTAAAAGTGTCAATGACCAAGTCAAAGTTAACCCTTTTTCAGAGAAATCGCGCTCTATGTTAGTATGGCTAACAAGGAAAGCCTTTTTATCGGTCATTGTGGATCTGAAGTAGGTTTTGGTTCGCTTTAGAAAAGCATATTTTATTTAATTTATTTTATTTTATAAATAATACAACTCTGGAATGCCAGATTGAAAAATAGTTGTCCTATGGAATGCCCATGAAAAGCTCATGAATACATACACAACGGTGACATCGGTGGTGGTATATAGCATGTAATTTATTTTTTGTTGTGGGCATTTCAGAAGACTAGTTTATTTTAAAAGAAAATAAATATAAACAAAAAAGACCGGAAGACACAAAACAAGTTCAAATCTAACTTGTTCATTGTTTAATCATAATAAGGTGTAGAAAGAAACCAATATTAGAATGAGAAGATGTAAGAGATTATGATACAACTCGCTGAGTTGTGTAAACAAAGAGTTGTAATCCAACTAATGGTTGATTGACAAAATAGACACATGTGGGCTAATATATAAAAAAAGGTGTTTTAATTTATTGTGTTTAGTCAAAAGGGTTTATACCTAATCATTTGAGTGATTTAAAAGTGATTGTGTTCTCCGCGAAAACGTGTTACACGCTAATATCAAAACAAACACTTGAAAAGTGCCCGATGGGCGCAGAATGTGTATTTTTTATGGGGTCATGGAGGGTTAACCCAGGAAAATGTTTAATACTAAAAACAAAGTAGTTACAGAAGCACAGGGAACCATTCAAATGTCTCTCAGCCTCTTGAAATTAAGTAAAACAATATTTGCAGTTAAACTGATTTTTGTTTATTAAGATTATTAGGAAGGTAGTGGATAAATTGTTAAGCTATGCAATGCACAATGAAAACCACCCCGAACGAGTTTTAAAATGGTAATTTTCGCTATTTTGTCCATCCACAATGCCCCAGATTGGAAGTTACTAAGAAAATGGCACAATATTGACCCTGACAAAGCCTTTAAAATTGTGATTTACCGAAAAGGTAATGGACTTAAAAATTCAGACGGCTTAGAGTATGACTTACTCACACGGTGTGGTTGACGCCCTCGTGCGGCTAGAACGGTTCAGGCGTGGTTGACACTATTTTATAACCAAGATGTACCGTGATAGAACAACATATTTTAATCTATTGTTCACAGTGGAGTTACAGTTACAATATATATATTATTTTTAATAATAGGACAGAACGTACGTCTATCAATAATTGTGTTATTGCATCAACAAACGTCCACAGACGACGACAGTATCAATCGAAGTGCCTTCCACTTATCCGTAGTACAGCTACAAAGCTATACTGTTTTGATATTTACCTGGTAGTTATTTAAAAATCAAACATTTAATTGTTGCCGACTTCCATTATTATCTCACGTCCATCACCCAAGAGCGAACAACTTTGCATGTTACGCGGCGTAGCCAACACATTTTATTAGGTGGTGGCGGGAAGGGGCTGTGCTTCCAAGTGGGTGTGTGCTCACTTTAGATACCTTATGGAGACCAAGGACAAAACAAAAAAGGGAAAACAAAAGGTCTCCACATGGAATTTCTAAAGACCGGGGTGCTCCACAAATAAATTTGTGTACAAAGTCTATGGGAAACTGTTAAGTGCAGGGACAAAGGAAAGAACAAAAGATGTCTCCACAAGGATGCATTTTTTGAGAATGTGTGGGTGTGTGTGTGTGTGTGGGTAGGTATGCACATTCAAAACGGGGATCAATAACAAAAGAGGACACTAGGGTCCCCGTTTGGCGACAGGTCCCCAGTTGGAAAACGTGTACAAAACCAATGAGAGCTGTTGCCAAAAAGTTAGAGTACAAACAAAAGAGTGACAATAGGAGGTCCCCGATTGCAGGTGTTTACACACTTGTGTGTGTGTGTGTGTGTGGGGGGGGGGGGGTTCCTACAGGAGCGCCCTTATGGGGTCTTCTACACACTGAAACAATTGGACCCCACAAGGAATTTCAATAGGAACATTTAGGTCCCACAAGGGAATTCTTTAGAAAAGGGAGTAATAGAACAACAATAGCAGGACCCCACAAACCCGATCCGTAAGGTTGTGCGGTGTGTGTGCGTGTGTGTGTGTGTGTGCTGCAGGGGTCTACCATCCTTTTATATTATTGGCACTTTTTGGCCGCGGTATTGATCCCGATCGCAATCGTTCACTACATCAGAAAATACAAACACGCATTTTCTTTTTTTCTGTTTTGTGTTTATATGACACCTACAGAGGATTATTTTTAAATGAGAATAACAAATATGAGTCGGTCAAGGTCAACCCTTAGGTGAGTTGGCTCGAAATGATCCACCAAGGTCTTTATTTATGAATAAAAAAGGGGGGGGGGGACGGTCACTCAAAATAGTTTCCGTATCAGTTTCAGTCGTGGGTAAGTTTTTACAGTATGTTGTGCCGGCGATCAAACGAACTCCAGACAGCAGCGTAATATAAATGTCGGCCTAGGGTGTACAATTGGCGCTACTTACCGCTATGTTTAAAGTTCAATGCACCCTAGTGTAGATTTTCGTATACAGTGTACTTCCTCATACTTGCTAGGATAACGTACCCATAATGAGGCAATGGTTGGTTAGAAAAACAACCTTTGTTGAGGTCGGTTTTGGTCCAGTGATCGACAAAGAAACAAAATATGTTTTTTAAGAAAGGGGTTTGGAAAGTCGAAAAGAAAAGAAATCAATATGTTCACTGTGAGCCAACCTTTTATGTTATTGCGTCTCTGAATTTCAACCATAAGCTGAAAGTACGTGACTGCCTACAAAATTACATTTTTAGGTTTCAGTGTGCCTTAAAATGGAGCCAGCATGTATAAAAATGATAGTTTTGGTCGTAGCCGTGCTTGCTATGAGAGCCAAATCCCAAACTGAACATAGCATTGGCTCATACACAACAAGTGAGACTGAACGATGTGTGTGCCAGCCACACGTCACCATCAACCCGCCCGTTTGCGGACGCTCCGTTCCCCTGAACTCCGGTACCGGCTGCAACTGTACGACCGTCCAGGAAATACTTCGTACAGTATCAATAAATCAAGCAACGGTTTCCTCTGAGCTAGGAGAGACAAGTCGTAAGGTGGATGAGTTGCAGGTTGCAGTCTCTGGCAACCAAGAAACGGTTTCTTCTGAGCTAGACGATACAAGACGTAAGGTGGATGAGTTGCAGGTTGCTGTATCGACCAACCAAGAAATGGTAACTTTGGAACTAAGAAACACAACACATCAGTTGAAAGACACAAAACGTCAAGTAGAAGAGTTGCAAGAGACAGTATCTGGTAATCAAGAAACGGTTTCCTCTGAGATACGTGGTATGAGACGACAGTTGGAAGAGCTGCAACTCTCTGTATCAGCCTTAGTGGAACTTTTTCGTGGTAAGTTTAATTTGTTCACAGTCATCGCAACAAAGTTCGATTACTTTCAATTATATCCAATTCAATTCAACCACTATGTGAAAATCATAAAAAGTTAACTTTGACTTGGTCATTGACACTTTTAGTCAAAGTTCAGCGCGCCGTGTACCTCGATTATCGTCTTTATCATCTCCATCAGGCCCTAGGTAAATAAAATATAGAGATATCGAAATACGTGCTAGAATTTATTCGTAAACGTTTGATATTGTTAATATACTGAATATACTTCAAACACGACGGCCTTAATCACACGCACGCCGGCTCGCAGGCACGACTGACCTCTCCACACGCACGACGGCTTTGCGCACACGCACGACGGCTTTGCGCACCCGTTGTGCAACAGACGATTTGTGAATTTATCGCTTGGCTTTCAATGCAGCATTATTCCCCATCAACTATTGGTACATATGTAGCGGGTGTGGGTTGTCATCTAATAAGCTAAAGCCCTTTTCACACTACCCTATTCCCCGTGGGCAACCCCGTGGAATAACGGTCGGCCTTTTCACACTATGATCGTTTTACCCCCTGTCTGCCCCCTGTCTGTCCCGGCAAGTGGGCATACCCCGGGGATTATAGCCACCTCTGCTCCCGAGTAGGGGGTAAGCAGTAAAACCCAGGGGTAGTCTTAAAATTAATATGCAACAGGAACACTGTGGAATAGGGACATAGGCGAGGATAGTGTGAAAGTGCGCCTGGGTAACCGTAGGGTAAAACAAAATATAAAAACCGGGGCCTCCCCGGGGCTGTATTCCACGGGGATAAGAGATGCAATGTGAAAAGGGCTTATCTAGCAAACCAGACCCAACGATTGTCTTCCAAACTGATAGAGATTGCAGGCGGGGTGATGCGCGACGTGACCGGCGACCATTCAATTACAATGCCTTGCTATGACTGTTGCTGGATGTGCTGCCTTTTATAATATGCACATCTGCATTTGAAGTTAAGCTTTTTCGAGCTGCAATGCTACTAGCGTTTTTCGGTTTTTTTTTGCGGGTCCGTGAGTTTGCAACAACTTCCAAAAGCAAGGTGTTGCCGGCGCTGTTACAAATTGGCGACTTTCATTTTGTTAAACCCAACCAGGGTTTGACCACTGGTTCTGTTATTGTGTCGTTGCGGCTTAGCAAGAATAATCAACATGGCCCTCACAAAATATCCATATTGATCAGGCTGTTTACACTGATCTGTGCCTGGTTTCCGCACTGAAAGACTTTCTCCACATTCGGCTAAAGTTTCAAGGCATCTTGTTCTGCCGTGTTGGTGGGATTCCCTCACTAACTTTCAATTTAATGCAGCTTTGCAAAAGGCATTGGCAAAAGTGGGGGTGCAGAGTGCCAATCATTTCGCACGGGGGCAGCTTCCGTAGTATTTGCGTTGGTGGTCCCGATTGACGTCTAAAAACTCATGGGACGTTGGCGTTCAGTTGCTTTATTACGTTATATTCGGCAATTTCCATGCCCATGTTTTCCGGGGAATTAGATCAAATTCGTTTTTTAATGGGTCGAACAGAGGTGTGGATTGTGGGTGATTATTTGGTGTCTTGGGCAACCCATGCGATGGCAGTCCCGTCTCACGTTTGTTGGAAAGGAAAAGGTTGCGTACAGCTCCACGAAATTCCTCAGCTGCTGGGCCTAATGGGGTGTGGGTGTCCTTCTTTTATTAGTTTGCATATTGGCTCAAATGAATTGGCTACTATTTTTTTTTGCATCAACAGAGGATTACTTTGGCGATTGCGCACTGCAAAGAGCAGTTTCCGTCGGCCACGCTGGTATGGTCTGACATACTCCCTCATAATGTTTTACTATGGCGCCGTTTCATATTCCGTCTTTAAACCGGGTGCGTAAAGAGGTGGGCGAGGACTCAGTGCTGGAGAGTGTGGTTCGAGTTCTCCAATACCCCAAATTCCACTGGTCCAATTGCAGCCAATTTCGGCGAGATCGTGTGCATCTTTTTCCTTAATTAGGCAACGCCGTTTTCCGTGCGAACCTTTGCAACTGTTTTTAACATTGCTTTAGTTTTCCTCTACCGAAAGCCCTGGTTGGGAAAGGGGTCTGATTTATATTGTTGTGGGTCCCGTTCTTCGCGGTTGGCATTTTTTGTTTTGTTTTTTTCCGACTAGAAATCAAATCCATCTTGTTTTTTGATTGATTGATTGATTGATTATTTATTCATACATCTGGTGGCCAAAAAGCCAAATTACATGTATGTTACAATTAAAAAGGACAAAATAAACAAAATAACAGCAATAATTATAAGAACTTAATAAAAGCATTCAAAGAAAAACACAAATTGCACATTAAATGTAAATAATTGAAAAAACATATACAATTGAATTTGAAGAGAAATTCATTCGTTTAAAATACCAATAAAAAGGGGATGGGGCTGTTTTTGAAGCGAGTAGTTCTGGTAGGAATTTGTGAGATTTTGTTACAATTTCTGGGCGGATACGGGGGGGGTGGGGGCGCACGCCCACCCCACCCCTTTTTTGCTTGAGAGAAAAAAAAAAAAATAATAAAACATCAAGGGGAAAAATGAGGGATAGACAAAGTTAATGACATGGGCCCTACCTATTATTATTTTTTTCTTAAAAAAGCTACTTCTCACACACTGAACATAAGCGCGAAACACCTGCAAATGCGGGGCGCAGGGTCCGGGGGCGTGAAGATAATTCACCCGCAGCGTGAGTCGACCGTTTGTTATAAAATGCATATGGTTAGAAAGATGTTTTAAAAGTAAAATACAATGATCCACACAAATATGCATCGGATTTGCGTGGTTTTCCTTGAACTTTGCATAAAATGGCCGACTCTTTTAGTTCACGATGTGAACGGAAAACCACGCAATTTCGAGGCATAATTGTGTGGATCATTGTATTCTACTTTTATAACATCTTTCTAACCATATTCAATTTATAACAAACGGTTTACAAACGCTTTTTATAGACCAACTCAGCCGATTCAAGGCAACGTGTACGTTTAAGATACACCATGTTTACATTTTAACTTCCTTTCCCACGGTATGTGTAATGTCTTCACTGCCGCTATACTTATGCTCAGCACTCATCGACGATAATAATTTTTTAAATAGTACATTTGAAAAGCCGCAGGGCTCACTCACCATTCAGTGGTTATACATGTACATTAATTAACACACACATACTATGAGCACGTTTAAAAGTGCAATCTACGTTACACTCATTGAATTAAAAATGGATACATGATGTTGGGAATTAAACTATATATTTTTCATCCAAGAAAATCCAACAAAATTGTCCCATATCCTGTCTAAGACCGTGGGTGATATCTCAAAAACACCACCACCTTTTGAAATGATATTTTAGCAGGCTAGCTTTATTGTGTATATCTAGCTAGAATCAAAACAATCAAGCGGTCCCGAAAACAGAAGTATAAGTTGCCTTTACAAAAATGTTGTTTCAAGAATAACTATTTTAAACAAATATCTTAGGTCCAATAAAGACAATTTCACAGCGTTTTGCAAATTTATCAGTGTAAAAAAGAAAGACAAAACAAAACAGTAACCAAGTAATCTCAAAATGTGGAATGATCATGGAATGACGGTCTGCTACATATCAACGGCTTCGGCAGTGGCTATGGCTGGATTGCTAAAAGGACCATCGTCATTGTTGTCACAGCAACCAACGGCCTTAGCCGTAGCCGAAGTCGCTTGAATCATACGCGTCCTAACATTATATGTTACTGTATGTGACTAATTATTGGGACTCCTCACCGAGTCCAACATTCGAGTCTGGCTCAAAGACGTCTCAAGTGTACAGCAATGCTACAAAGGGGCGCCCTCTAAAGTGAAGGGCCACTGCCAAATGCGGGCAACATAAAGTCTGTTTCGTTTAGGCTTTTTATTTATAATTCTGGAGGAATTGGTCCGTCTTTTATCTAAAAATTAAACATCGGGAACGATTATGAATGAATTAAAAATTCAAGACAGTGAAGCTAATGATGGAAAAGCACCTACAATAAATCAATCTAAACACCACATTACATGACACACTGAGTAATTAATGAAGGTTCAGTTTGTGAAACGGTTTAGATAATGTGAGACCATTTATCTCCTTATCGAAATTGTAAATTAATATTGTTTTTTTTTTATTTATTACGATTTGCACAAACATTAAAAATGTTTTCACTAGGGGGCCTGCATACATTTATAGAACATCAACTTAATATTTATTACAACTCACATTATTAATTAAATTGAAGAAAACATTCTAGGTACAATACAGCATATCACATTCCCCTTGTTAACAAACCTACTATTATAGATCGAAAACATTCGAAGAATGTGCACTATATGGGGCACAGCACTGCAAAACATGTAATTGAAACTTGTTTGATATTTTTTAGTAGGCGGAATTTGCGAGTTTAAATGATTTGGGGATTATTTTAGATTTTAATCATAGTACTTCTGTTACAGATTATGTCTGAGCTTTTAACCAACCATGACATATCCATTTTAGTTTTAAATTCGTCTCATTTTGATGTTTGTTTTCTTAGAATAAATGTTAAAAAAAAAAAAAATTATACAGCGAAGTTACAATTAGTTGTAAAACGCAATTCAAGGTTTTGATACAACAGTGAGTTTTTGATTCATTGATTCACATCGTATAGTTGTCAACAAACCTGTGGAAGTGTCATCCAACATGATCATCACAACCAACTTAACGAGCGTCTCAAAGCACTCATTGCTTTTAACGACAGGTACACAGAGCTATCATTGAGTTGTGAGACCTATACAACAACTTGTCATGGTTTATGACGTCATAACTGGCGATAAACGTTTAAAAACCGTTTACGTTTCATCATTTGCATTGTGTTTATTTATATTCAAGGTATTATACAGGATTGGTAAGGATAAATTACACCACAGTTTAATTTTTGTCTGGAAACTATTGCATTTCTGTGAAATATTTTCCTCTGACATGAAGAAATATTCTAGAAAACTGAATCTGAAAAAAAAAAAAAAAAAAAAAAAAAAACGCAACAGCTGTCATCGGTTGTTACAACCACGATATTATTGTCATTGTGTCGATACACTTAAAGTTGTGCATGGTTCTTTAATTTTTCTCGCCTGACTCAAATAACGGATTTAGCCAAAATTTGCACACAAAGTTAGTTATTGCATGTATGTGGTCGATCACAGACACGAAATGATCACTGTCTTTGACTATTTGTCAGCCCTACCAATCCTGTATAATGCCTTCAAATTGTGTGTTAGGGGACATTATGTTCTCACTTATAGCAGACGGAGATTTCAGGACATTCTTGCTAGAACAACGTTTTGGTTGTGACTAATACCAATACCAGGCTGCACAGTGTTCCCAGAAAATTTAAATTAAATCACAGCCACAAGTTTGAATTCCATTTACCATACAACCAATTTGTGGAAGTTTTATGTGAAAACAAACTACAAACCGTTAATGTTTCGCCATGGTGTTATGTGCGTGTTATCGGGCCTCAAATACATTTTCTGAAATATTTCTCTGGAGGGTTGGTTCTTGTCATGATTTTATTTGTCATGATTTTTCAAAATAATATACGAAACAATGTCGTTTTGATAATTACCAATTCTTAGTTCTGTCTTTAAGACTTCACCCTTAATTTCATGTCTGTATATTTGAGTGAGTAATAGCCCTTCCAGCTACGCCAACAGAGTCCCCGATAATCACTCACTCCTTCGCCGATGTACTCCCTGTTTAAATTGGCGTTAGTGCAGGCACTGTACCACCATGCCCCGCGGTAAGGGACGGCACAGTTTGAGCCCCATCCATCGTTGTCCATGTCTTTGGTTGAGAAGGCTTGGTTATTGTTGGGGCTTAGCGAATCACCTGTTGGGAGAAAAATGACAAACATTTTAACTCGTATCTGGCGGTCAAAGAGCGACAAAGAAAATAGGACAAGTTTGGAAATAAATTATTTGGGGAGTAAAACAGAAATCAATTAAATATTTTTTGGTAATAAACAAAGTTTTTTGTTAGCCCCCTTAGTGCTTTCCGAGTCCCATAATCCACGGTCAGCTCAGGTAGGATTCGAACCATGTTTTCGGCATTCTATATGATTGGCTATAATTTTCCCTCCTTTTTCTGGTAACCATCTCATTGTTCGTTGCCTCTCTTCTTTGCTATAAATGGATATGTTTTTTGTTTGTGCTTGTTTATGCCTCTGACGAAGGTCCGGTTTGGATCGAAAGCTAAGGCCATCTAGTCTACAAGTTGTTATATATATATATATATATATATATATATATATATATATATATATATATATATATATATATATATATATATATATTATATATATATATATATATATATATATATATATATATATATATATATATATATATATATATATATATATATATATATATATATATATATATATATATATATATATATATATATATATATAAAATTTGTAGGGTAGATGGCCTTAGCTTTCGATCCAAACCGGACCTTCGTCAGAGGCAAAAACAAGCACAAACGAAAAACATATCCATTTATAGCAAAAAAGAGAGGCAAAGAACAATGGGATGGTATCCAGAAAAAGGAGGGAAAATTATAGCCAATCAAAGCTATTAGTTTACAAACAATGGGGCGGTCAAGAACCAATCAGAGTTATGTGGTGGGGACAAAAGGATGGTCAGTGAAAGGGAGGATTACTGGACCAGGCGGGAGACATGAAAGGACAAGATTAAGGGGCACGAGGCATTGGGTAAAATGCAATTAACAATAGGGAACAGGACCAAAGTATATACAGCAATGTGAAAGGGAGGTAATTATAGAACAACAAGTCTGTGGAGAGAAGGGGTTATTAGGAAAAGAACAGGTCGATCTCCAAAAAACTTGTCGAGAAAAAGAACGGTAACAGTTAGCCAGTGGAGAAAATATGATTTTTAAAACAACTTAAGAATGGAAAACAAATCAATCATTGAAAGAACAGGTTATTACCAGTAATTGTATTTATATTACATAAAATAAATAAGTAAGCAGTAAATGAAGTGGGAATTTATTTGACACCGGTGTTGATGTTAAGTCCAAAGGGTTGGACTGTCTTAAGTTGGTGAATCCAATGCGATTCTCTGAGTTTGCGGTGTGTGTCATCACCATTGCAAGCCTCAATCACCATAAGTTCAACATCTTTGACGTTGTGATTGGGGCTGTTGAAGTGGATGGAGACGGGGTACTGTTTCTTGGTCTTTATGGACGAGATATGGTTCGCAAAGCGAAGACTGAGTTTGGTCTTAGTCTCTCCCACATATTGTAGTCCACATTTCTTACATGATATAACATAGACTACATTAGGTGTGCTACATTGGGAGTCGGTCTTGATGTTGTAAGAAGAGCCAGTGCTATGACTCTTTACTTTAAGTGCCGGTTTGATGTAGAGACATGTTCTACACTTGGAGCGGGTACATTTGTGACAACCTAGTATTTCTGTTATGGGTGGTGTTTGGCATGTACCTGGTGGGAGTTTAGCCCTGACTAGGATGTCTCCCAGGTTTTTAGGGCGGCGGAATGCAACCATGGGGGGCTCAGGGATTGCTGAGCATAACCTGTTAGAGGAGTGAAGTATATTCATATTGTTATTGAGGATTGATGAGAGTTTAGGCAGTTTAGGGTGGAAGGTGGTGACTAGGGCAACTCTCTTGGTCGGGGCTTTTTTCGTTCTCGTGTTGGTCAACAAAGTGTGACGAGGTATGTTGAGGGCTCTGTTGATGGCAAGTTGGACCCTGCGTTCGCTGTGGCCCCTTGAAACAAGGTGTTTCCTTAGGTCGGATGAACGACTTTTGTACAAGGTATCTGTGGAACAGATACGCCTTATACGTAATGCTTGACTGTAAGCAATTGCCTTCTTACAGTGACTAGGGTGGCAACTGTTGGAGAGAAGATACTGGTGGGTGTCAGTGGGTTTGCTGTATACATCCGTAATAATGCCATTAGGGGATTTAGTTACGGTTACATCTAGAAAGTTCACACTTGTGAGAGAGCATTCAGTGGTGAACTTTATGGTGGGGTGGAATGAGTTTATATGGTCGATAAACTCATCCAAGCTGTCTTGACCACCACACCATATGGAGAAAATATCATCGATAAATCTCCACCAAACTAGTGGGCGGTTGGGGGCAGAGGACAGGAGTCTGCCCTCTAAGTCAGACATGAATAGGTTGGCATATGAGGGTGCCATTTTGGTACCCATTGCGGTACCTTGTACCTGTACAAAATGTCTGTCAGTAAATGAAAAATTGTTCTTAGTGAGAATGTGGCTGATGAGTTCCTTAATCTCTCTCACTGAGGGGCGGGATTGTCTATTGGCCCTGAGAGCAGAGACACAAGCACTCATGCCTTCATTATGGGGTATGTTAGTATACAGTGATGAAACATCCAGAGTAACCAGAATAGCAGAGTCAGGTATTTGATGTTTGACTTCCTCTAGTTTATGGAGGAAGTCTGTGGTATCCTTTATGAAGGACGGGATGCGGGAGACTAAGGGGTTGAGGAAACTATCGACAAACTCAGAAATGCGTTCTGTGGGGCTACCATTACCAGATACAATGGGTCGACCCGGGTTGTTGGGCTTGTGTATCTTGGGTAGAAGGTAGAAGCGTGCTGTACGGGGGTCCTGTGGGAGGAGATAGTTAAACGTATCTTTCTCGATACCGTTGGCATTGTGAATTTTAACCAGAGTGTCACTGATTTGTTTGGAAAACGATTGAGTAGGGTCAGTGTCACATTCAATATAATGATCAGTGTTGCTGAGCTGTTTGAGGCCCTCAGCTATATAATCATGTGTGTTCATGACTACAACTGCGGACCCCTTGTCAGCTCGTTTAATCACTATGTCTGATGATTGGCGGAGCTGTGTTAGGGCGTGGCGTTCATCTTGGGGGAGGTTATTGGGTGTCGAGGTGTTGGGGACCTTAAGAACCTCAGAGTTGACTGAATTGATGTAAGCGTCTAGAGCTACATCTCGGTTCTTAGGGGGTACCCAACTACTCTTTTCCTTGAAGCGGTTGCGGGTGGGTTGGATCTCAACAGATGACTCGTCATCTGTGGATGGCTCTACATGAAAATATTCACGTAGGCGTAACCTGCGGTTGAATTGGGCCATGTCCTGTTGGAAAGACAGTTGGTTGGGTTCTCTAGGTGTGGGGCAAAACTTAAGACCCCTTGAAAGGAGTTTAACCTGTGGGTCGGTTAAGACTTTGTCAGACAGATTGACTACTGTACATGTTGTATCTGGCGACCTTTCAAGGGGGTGAGTAAGAGTTGGCCTCTTGCTGTGGAAACGTCTATGAATGTATTTCTTATGGTTAGCTTGGACATTCATACGTTTCTTGTTCTGTTTGTCCGTTAGGGTGGACCGTAGGTGGTTAACATTAGATCGTAGGATATCATGTAAATGTTCATACTCTTGATTGGAGCATGATTCTTGGAGTTGAGATTCAGTCTCTGTTATCTCAAGTAACTGGTTATCAATGTATTGTTGGCATTGATCTTCCAGTAACCTGAGCAGATGGAAAGATGTGTTAGTGAGTGTCTTATTCCATTTCTTCAAAAATGAGGGTTCAAGGTCCCCAAAGGAAGGGGCACACTTGATCTGGAGCCCTTTAGGGATGATCCGGGATAAACGATAAAAACGATAGTTATCAAGATGTGACAAGTAGCGAATGTTCTTTTCTTTAAGCTTACGTAGTTTTCGGAAAAGGCACTTGGTATCAGTAGCAAGTGCCATGGTGAGTTATGTCATTGAAAAAAGTTAACACAAACCTGTATGAAAGAAAACGGATTATAAAACCTGTGGACAAAACGGATTATTTATAAACATGTACAGGGATAAAGAGAACGGGTTATAAATCCTGTGGAAAAACGGGTAATTTTTAAACATGTATATACAAAGACAAAGTAAACATATATATATATATATATATATATATATATATATATATATATATATATATCAAACAATAAATAATAAACCACAAGGGAAACTGACTTGGTACACTGTTTAAATGATTTCGGGTTGAACAAAAAATATTGACTAGAGCAGGATTTGAACAAACGACCTCCGGTTTAACGTGCCGGCGCTCTACCAACTGAGCTATCTAGCCCTATGTTGGCGGTCTCCCTATTTTGTCAATATCTTTGTTCGGGGGGGGGTGCCTGTCAGAAGCCATTCAACCGCAAACTGCCGTGTAGCCAGGGATCACACACAGGTAACGATACAACCTGGGAAGCGGCAGACAGGGGATCACCTTAAGGGGATGCGACTTTTTATATCAGATATCAAATAATAAACCACAAGGGAAACTGACTTGGTACATTTTTTAAATGATTAATACAACTGTTTGCTAAATCTAACATCTTAAAGATCAATTTATTTGCATTCTTTAGCAAATATCCAAGGCTCCTAGGCTGCCTTAGTTTTCTGATGACCAGTGAGGAGAAGGGAATCCGAATCATGTGATTGTCGTGAATGTTTTCAAATTCCCGAAAATGAAGCAATCGCTGACCATATCGAGTGTTTTCTTACCAGCTGTTCCTGAATAACTCCCCAACGTTAGCCTGTAGTTGTCACTCACATCGGCGATGCTGAATGAGTCATAGACTGCGTACGCTGTATCGTCATCGAAAGATGTGAGGTTAACGTGTAATTCGTACACGCCCTGAGCGGTCAGACGGTGCAAGTTGTCGTTACCGAGCCAAAACTCTCCCTCTTGATTCCCAAAGCCCCGGCTGTAGCTGGCAAAGTCCAAATAGAAGTCAACACTGCCGTCCTTGCGCCGCTGGAAAACCTATCAAAGGAACGTGTGTCTTTAATTTACATGTCTTTAATTTGATTTACAAATCCACTCTTAGAAATAAGTGTTTTCATTCATTCACTAGCGTGTTATCTTACCGTCCATCCACCACCGTCTGTCTCCATATCACAATACACCTTGAAAGCTTGACCGGAGTCTAGAGGTTGAATCGTGTACACGCCACTCATCGATACACCCCTCGCAATAATCTCAGAACAATCCTTTGGAACTGTACAAGTATGTATACAACAACACATAGCTTTTTAATTATGTTACTCTATTACTTAATTCATATTATTTATTTCCTCCAAGTCATATGCAATGTAAGTCTATTGGAATTGTGTTTGTTTAAACTGAGTTATAATCAAGTCTCCACATTATGTTAAAGGCACTGGACACTGTTGGTAACTACTCAAAATAATTGTTAGCATAACAACTTATTTGGTAACGAGCAATGGAGAGCTGTTGATAGTATAAAACATCGTGAGAAACGGCTCCCTCTGAAGTAACGTAGTTTTGAGAAAGAATTAATTTCCCAGTAAAATATTTAAATTGATTTTGAGAACTCACGCGTGAGGTCTCGAAATCAAGCAATCAAGCATCTGAAAGCACACAACTTCGTATGACAAAAGGGTGTTTTTTCTTCCATTATTATCTCGGAACTTCGACGACCAATTGAGTTCAAATTCTCACAGGTTTGTTATTTTGTGCATATGTTGAGATACACCAAGTGAGAAGACTGGTCTTTGACAATTACCAAAGGCGTGCAGTGTCTTTAAAAGTAACAAAGGTACTAAACTCAACGGTATTACATCTCGTGTAGACTTAAAAACATCTTTGGAATAATTCAATTCGTCTCTAACATAGATGAAGACACAGTCAGTTTTATCCCGGAAAATATAAAGATTGTAAAAACTGTGTCTTCTTACTGAAGCATTCAAATAGAAAAAGTAGTTTTCATTATGGTCAATGGAAGTTTCATTCACTTTGGAGAATATGGATGTTTAGTGTCAACAAACACACAAACAAGCAAACATTGACGCTTCGCCCGAAGAAGCCCAGTGAGGGCGTACAGTACTAGATGGGAATAGATCCTTTACATAAAGGGGACTGACCTCCGATAACTTCACGAAATGTCCGAATTTTTAACCAGAAAAAAAAACACGAAAATACACGGAGTGTGGTCGGACGCCATCTTGGCCTAAAAACCGTGTTTCGACCATTCCATTATGATACAGGTAAGATGTATTTAGCGCTTACAAAACAACAGAGGGCGGGCCTCATCCCACGGCTTATTATTGCTATTGCCATAATAATTACTAGGCCATCACTACACCCCCGGATGTGTTACCCCCGTATCATAATGGAAAGGTCGAAACACGGTTTTTAGGCCAAGATGGCGTCCGACCGCACTCCGTGTATTTTCGTGTTTTTTTTCTGGTTAAAAATTCGAACTTTTCGTGAAGTTATGCCATTGCAGTTTTGTTAATATTACATAGTACACATATTTCTAATAAATCCTTGGTTTATTTGATGGTTTTAAAGTATCTGAAACTTGTTGTCGGCGTGTTATCGGCACTCTGGACTTGTTGTCGGCATTGTCGGCGTGTTGTCGGCTTTTAGTAAGACCCCCGCAGGGCTGTTCATGAAAACGATGGCTGGACATGATCAACGGAAACCGGGAATGTCTCAAAAATCATCATTTTTTAGCCGGACAAATTTCCGTGAGTACAATTTCATGCCTGGTGTTACATCTTAAACATATGGAGAGGCCAGTTGTCAGTTTTGAAGGTAATTCGTGGGTATTTCCGTCATTTTGGGGCATTTTTGGTGTGACATCTCTGATTTTTTATGAAAATATTGCACTTCCCCATATTTTGGGTAGCTTTCGCTTGGGCGCTAGTATGACAGATAATGTCAAAATTTCGAAAAAGGAATACAGCGCCCCAGTTACTGGGTCTAACACTGCGGAGTGTTTCTTACCCTTTCCTTTCCCATCACACTCATTGTGATCTTTAAATCCAAATTTTATTTTAGCTGATTTACTTGACATCATTAATATCGTCAATCACACTGATTAGTAAATAATATGATTAGTAAATAATATGCACGTATGCAGTAATAGTTGTACATACAGCACTCTCCACGATCGGTGTGGACACAGTGACGACGATGTGCGGCGCGGCGCATGTGGTGGTTTTCGGGAACATGCTCGAACCCGTGACTACCTCTACTCTATAAATAGACTCGTGGAAATACAACAACGTGTGTCTGGATAGCTCAATTTGGATACGAGGTTGGTTATTATACCGGCGATAGTGGTATTATTAACGAGTAGTACATGCATGTCATTGTTGCAGTAATCAACATGAGCATCTCCATTGCAATCTTGCGTTCGTTTTAAATATGTACTGTACGTTCAAAATTGTGCGGCTGTTACGTGCGATCCATTCCTCATATCCGCTTTGACAGTGCATGTACTCCAACATTTTGTACGATAAATAGCTGGTCTCGTTCCGAGACCAGCCAAATGTTCGAGACCACATTGGTCCGAGACCGATACCAAGACGGAGACCTCAAGGTGGGGAGACCAAGACCAAGACCAAGACCAGTAAAAAATGGTCTCGAGACCTCCAACACTGGTCATTTACGCGTCACATGTGTGGCAGTATTGCTTTTTCTTTGTAGCCACTCTCCAAGACCCAGAGCCCCCCCCCCCCCAAGGGGATCCCGAATAAAATTTAAAATAATAATCGGAAAGGAAAGAGAGAGAGAGGGGGATAGAAAGGGGAAGGTGAAAAGTCGCAAGTTTTTTTTTTTTTTTTTTTTTTTTTACTCTTCATTTTTTGCCATTTGAATTCATTTTTCTTTCTGCCCAAATTAGTCTTTTTTGATATTTCACTCGCCCCAAGTTTCGATTTTGTTTCAATGTTAATTGCTACAATTGAAAGCCTCAACGGAGTCTAGAGGTTGAACCGTGTACACGCAACTCATCGATACATCCCTCACAATAATCTCAGAACAGTCTTTTGAAAGGGCAACTTTATTAGTATGTACAAACCAAAACATTGCTTTTTTTATGTTCGTATTTGCAATAACTTAATAAATTGGTGTGATTGAATCCCTCCCAATTCTTTGCAATTGAATTCCAACAGGTAAATATTGCGCATGGGTTACTCCCGAGTTCATCATCAGAACTGTATGCACGTATCATTTTCCCGGAGTATCTAATAACTGCCAGTGTGGTAGGTCTCAAGACCACCCTTTACTAGTCTTGGTCTTGGGCTCTCTACCTTGGTGTCTCGGTCTTGGTGTTGGTCTTTGACCAATGCGGTCTCGAAACGAGACCAGCTAATTATCGTGAACATTGTTGGAGTACCGGCCCTTTCATAACGGATAAGGAATAAGGATCGCAAGAAACAGCCGCACAATAAACTTACACTTCACTTATTTAAAACAAATGCAAGATTGCAACGTATGCTCATGTTGATTACTGCAACAATTAGGGCATGCACTACTTGTTAATAAATAATTATACTACCACCACCGATATATAAATAGCCAACCTCGTATCCATATTGAGTAACCCGGCCACACATTGCTGTATTACCTTGTGTGTTAAGCCTGAGAGTGTTCGAGCTAGTCACTGGTTCGAGTATGTTCCAGAAAACCACCACATGGGTGCCGCAGCACTGCACATCGTCGTCACTGTGTCATACCAAACCGTGGCGAGTGATTGTGGGATTATTTTTTTAACTTTAGGATTTAAACCAACATTGATGGGTCAAGTCGAAAAAAAAAATGGACTGTTCACCTTTAAAGGTATACATTTGGTAGATTTGCAATTTGCATGTTGAGATTGGATATTGAATTCTTGATGTCGCAACTATGTGAAAAAGTATACTTTTGAGGAGTTTAGGCTCTGTGCTTAAAGAAGAGCACTTCGTTTGTTATTGGCCTGAGAGTCCTGAAGACAGCTACAGCAAACTAGTTTAAACGTAAGAAAGACAACAAACAGCTTCGTAATAAACTTATGCATGTACTTGAGTTAATCGTAATCCTTTTTTCTTATCCATAATTATATTTTACTAAATTAACCAGGGAAAAGAAACTCGGCCTTTGTTTAGTGAATCTACTTTTGAAAATCATCTTCCTTATATGGGTTTTGAGGCATTGCATGGTGAGGTATCAACATATATTCGGTTTGCGGTAACAACATGTGTATACATATCTACTTTGTTGTGTAGATTTTGTTCTTTAGAGAACTTGTCTTGCTATTTATTCTACTACCGCTGAGTAGATTTTTCGGAATTCGGGAGACTTCTCAGTTCTGAAAAGAACTGTCCTGCTTATTAACTACTACCTGGGCGGGAGGTAGGATATCGGCCTGGACTACTACTTTAGCTTTGTGGATCAGGGGGACTTCTCGTAATTAACTGCACTGCCGCGGAGTGGGTTCTTTATAGTCTCAACTTTTCGACTAGCTTGCTCTAGTCATCGTCAGTCTCCTCTCCATTTCAAAGAACGATTTTTTGACATCCCTTTGTCTACCCTTTGTATCAAATGGAACAACCCTACCGTCTTCAAGGAACAGATTACTGACCAACATAATACCTTTACAGTATAAACCTTCATAAAAAACATGGTTTGTTGTTAATGTGGACTCAATAGTTATGCAAGACGAATTGTGAGTGAACCTCAACCCTATCATATTGCATCAAATCAAAATAAGAGTTAAACATAACCTTGTAAAACATAGGAATATTCTTCCGTTCTTTCACTTGGCCATGATTCATATTGCAGTGGAACACAATATCTGCCCCCAGGAGCAATGAAATAACTCAACATGGACTTCCAAGCTGCTTGATTGATGCTGTTATATATCTAAGTCCATTTTACAGGTTAAAGCGTTGAACATAGTCTTAACATCTACCATTTTTACGCCATCTTCTTCAAAAGCGCCTATAATTGTAGATCTATTAACCCTTTAGTCCCTGACCCGCCCGAGTTTGCTGGAAAATGTTTAGTTTTCAAGATTCTATAAGTAAATAAAATATAAAAAAAATGTTTATTATTATTTTTTTTTAAAGATACACAAGGCTTGTTATCTACGTTAAATTTTCGTCCTTTTCGTTAATATTGTCATTGATTAAAGGTACACGCTGCCTTAGTTGGATCGGGCGAGTTGGTCTATAAAAAAGCGTTTGTAACCGTTTGTTATTTAAATGCATATGGTAAGAAAGATGTTTTAAAAGTAAAATACAATGATGCACACAAAAATGCCTCGAAATTGCGTGGTTTTCAAATTGTTGACTCCTTAAAATGGCCAACCGTGTTAGTTCCCAAAGTTAAAGGAAAAACCATGCGATTTTGAGGCATATTTGTGGCATTTTTTAACAAACGGTTACAAACGCTTTTTATAGACCAACTCGCCCGATCCAAGGCAACGTGTACCTTTAACATATTATTTCAATTTCGGAGGAGATGTCCCAAGGGAAATTAACAATAACGGCTTCGCTAAATTTCATGGAGGGTATTTCTCATAAAATTAAAATGAACACAATAGTTTTGAAGGCCGTTTCCTGGCGTCAATTGCTCATACTGATTAATTGCTATTCATTAGTTTTCGACAGTGTCATCATGATGAAAGAAAAATATTTTGTTAAAAATGAGCGTGGTTATGGTTAGAGCTTCAGAATTTATCATCATTAGCGTAACATGTTTTACAATTCAATTTTTAACTGTGAAGGGCGAAAATTAAAAATTGACCTTTATAAACGATTGCCACTGTCTCAATCAACGCGTACCAATGACAAATTAGTTTTATTTTGATGTTACTTTTTCCCCCCTCTCCAAACACAAGCTGGTGAGCGTTTCCTCCTACTCTATGCAACGGTGTATTGCTTTGGGCGGCTGGGCGGTCCAGTGGTTAAAAGGCTAACAATACCTACATGGCAGGGTACGTGGATACAATATGCCGATTATACAAATTGTGACAATGCAAAGGTAGAATAGTTGTAAGGTGCTTAAGCCCATGTTCAAAGTTGACTTTCTCTGCAGCTATTACATTCAACATTAAATGGCTTCGAATCACAGTGACGATCGGGACCTAACCACAATGCTTGAGACTTTTTTATATGGAGTATCTAGTCCTCGGTGGTGACGTTCAGCAGATCATAGAATGGCCGATTGCCAAGAAGAGGCAACATGTAAATCATTATTAATTATATTTTTTTATGAGGCAAATCATTCTAAACTGTAAAATGTTCAGTCCAAAACAAAAACGAACTCAATGTAAATTATAAATAAAATAAAAATATATTTTGTTCAAGTCAATTACTCTTACACTTACAACGCAAACAAAACAAACCAAAAAGAAGAGAGAGAAAAACAAGACAATGTTGTTCCTCTTTGCTCTCACTGAATCTAAAGAAAGGGTCATTATTTGGTAATGAGCCCCCCGAAAAAACGACAATAATAACAACAACAACAACAACAATAACAACAACAACAACAACAACAACAACAACAACAACAACATGAGCAACAACAACAGCAACAACAACAACAACACCAACACCAACAACAACAACAACAACAACAACAACAACAACAACAACAACAACAACAACAACAACACCAACAAAAACAACAACAACAACAACAAAAACAACAACAACAACAACAAACACAACAACAACAACAACAAACAAAAGAAAACATGTGACATTTCACTCCAAAAGCTTCCTCGTTGTAAAGATGGTAACGGTAAGTAAATATCCTGCGAAATTATTTGGTGTGAACTGCCCCCGTTGATTATAAATCAATAAAAGCATTTGATTCTGCAAGAACCGTTTCTCATATTTCTGAGAAATGGTATCAGTTCGCGAATACTGCGGACAGAGATGAAGTTCCTACCCGCTGTCACTTCGGTATTAAAGGTGGACATTCTTGTGAAACTACCGTGACAGTTCTTGGCTGTTTTCTCAGCAACTAGACACGGTATTCAGCTACAACTTTCACATTTGACCTTTAGTTGTATATTCCTTAATAATTTTACTGAAGCACCATATTGAGAAAAAACAGACCTCAACTTAAAAATTTCAATTTTAAAAGAATTCATTTGAATGAATTCAAATCCATATTCGAAATACAAGTACAAAAACATGGACATTTATATTATTGTCGATATTATTATTATTTTCTCTTATTAGGCTGTGATGCATAATAATACTTATTTAAACATGGTGTTACCGCAAACCTTTCTTGGTTACACTCCCGCCATGCAAAGCTTCAAATCCTACTTTATAATACAAAAGATGAAAACAAAAAACAGGTAATGCCTAATCTGGCCGTACCTCCCAATGAACATCAGTCTGGGTACTCGACTTCAGCCTGTCTCAATATTCAAAGGGAGTTATTTACCTTACTCGCATTTTGATATTACTATTATCATTATTATTATTATTACTGCTTTTATTAATATGTTTCAATTTTATTGAGGTATATCTTGTTTGTTGCTACAAAAAAAAAAAAAAAATGTACGATGCTGCTTGAAAATGTAAATATTTCATTTTATCGCATAAGCGATATAATATACTATTCGCCGCAGAAGACCCCCGCAGTGTACCAAAGCCGTGCTGCAATACATGGTGCTGACAATTTAGATATTGGCGTCCTCTGCTGCATGGTTGTTAGCCAATAATTGTTGTTAGATTTGCCTTTGTGACGTCCCTTTTGGTGGTTTGGACGTAAGCCATAAAGGTCTCCTAACTTTTTCCCGGAGTAGTAAAGGCTGACCTTTATGCAAAGTGTGTGTGGTCAAGTTGACTTTTATTTTAGGTTGCGTAACAAAAGCATGGTACATCTGAAAAGTGGGAAAGCTAATCACTTCGGCTCAGCTTTCACTGAGAGTTACATTTACTTCGAAATTTTCACACGATCAGCTGTAAATCTTTAATCATAAATACCTTGGAGAGTTTATCCATTCTGATTGGTGGAGAGCATGTCACATGGCCGTGTTTGATGTTATAACACCCCTTCCTTTGATTATATCTGTTGATTGGCCGAGAGCGTGTCACATGGTGTTGTGTATTTTTACTCTCGTACATGTTCACCGACCAAACGAACTATTCATCGAAGTAGTCAACGATAGCCCAGCAACCGATGTACTGGTGCATTGATACCCTGGTACCCTGACTACATTGACTACCATTGATTTAAACGAGCTGCTTGACAACCTCGAACCCGGTGTAATGAACAAAATATGTGCATTTGAAATACGGTTTAGAAAACGAACGTAACAGCAGTACTCTGGTACCCTCTTTAATATTTTGTCAAAACTCGGTATTTCAACGTAAGAGTTTACAGTTCTTGTTTGACGATTGATTGTCACGTAGATAAGTGTGAATTAATTTTATTAAAGCATGCAGATATAATCAAAGGAAGAGGTGTTATAAAATAAATATTGACTGCCTTGTCTCGTGGCGTAGTAAAACTAGTCATTCTCGGTGATCCCCGGAGCCGCCTATCTTCCCTCGGCGAAGCAGTCAATATTTGTATATTCATAAATACCTCGTAGAGTTTATCCATTCTGATTGGTGGAGAGCATGTCACGCGGGGGTGTTTAAACAGATAATAATAATAACAACACAGTATTTGTATAGCGCATCACACAGAAGTCTCGATGCGCTTCACAGCATTATTAATACAAACAATAAGCAGTTAAACAAACAGATAACTATATCTAATACATATTCATGACCGAGAGTCGAATTATCACTGGTCCATTCAACATCACGTGCCAGATGCTATAATTATTTGCTGTTCACCGAACGCGCACGCGAGTATTCACGCACATGATAACAGAATAAAAAGATTTAGCAGTAAATCTGGCTGATCGGTGTTCTTACAAAAGAGAATGGATTTAAAACTTAAAGTAATTTCCTCCTTTGACAAGCCTTTCCACCAAGCTTTGAACGCTTTCCAAATAGTTTTTGTAAATTCACAATAAAAAAACAGATGTTTTATTGTCTCCGTAAACTTGAAGCAGAATGAGCATGCATCTCTATTAAAAAATGTTTAATTTAGGTAATCTCACATTAGTCATTAAACAATCCTTATTGATTTTATTGTGAAATATATTTTCGTACTGACTTCCGTACTAAACAGATAGGGCAGTGAATTATTCTTCATAATACCGAGCTCTAAGTTAAATTTGATCTAAGCATTTGGACAAACGAATATCCTAGAAATAAAAATCATTAACAAAATGTTGGTAGAGGGATTTTCCCTTGAATTAACCTTTAGGAATGTTTCATTAACAAGCCCAGAAAGACCGTGAGCAGTGCATGTTTCCCTTTTAACCACCATTTAAGAATCTGTTGCCACACCCGAGGGACAGCTGAAATAAGTCCTCTCTATTTCAGAAAAAAAGAGAGAGAGAACAAAAAAGAGAGAAACAAAAATTATATGGCCTTTTAATAATGTGTGGTTGAGATATAATGTAACAACCATTGTTGTTCCCCTTTGCTCTCACTGAATCTAAAGAAAGGGTCAGAATTTGGTGATGAGCCCCCTCCTAAAAAAAATTAAATAAAATAAAAATTTAAAATGAAAACATGTGCCATTTCAATCAAAAAGCTTCCTCGTTGTAAAGATGGTAACGGTAAGTAAATATCATGATAAATTATTTCGTGTGAACTGCCCCCATTGATTAGAAATCAATAAAAGCATTTGAATCTGCATGAACCGTTTCTCATATTTCTGAGGGTTGGTATCAGTTCGCAAACACTGCGGGCAGAGATGAAGTTCCTACCCGCTGTCACTTCGGCATTAAAGGTGGACATTCTTGTGAAACTACCGTGACAGTTCTTGGCTGTTTTCTCAGCAACTAGACACGGTATTCAGCTACAAGTTTCACCTTCGACCTTTAGTTGTATATTTCTTATTAATGATTTTACTGAAGCATCAAATTGAGAAGAAACAAAAAACATGACCTCAACTTTATGATTCCACTTTTTAAAGAATTTATTTAAATGAGTTCAAATCCATATTCGAAATTCAAATAAAAAACATGGTAATTGATATTATTGTCGGTGTAATTACTTTCTCTTATTAGACTGTGATGCCTAATAATAGTTATGATGAACCCCCAAAACAGGTAATGCCGAATCTGGCCGTAACTCGAAATGAACATCAGTCTGGGTAATCGAATTCAGCCTGTCTCAATATTCAAAGGGAGTTATTTACCTAACTTGCATTTTTATATTATTTTTATCATTATTATTATTATTATTACATAAATATTTGTTTTGACGGGCCTAATGAGAGGTAGATTTTTAAATGATATTAGCCCGGGGGAAAAAAAACTTTCACATTAATATGAGCAAAGCTATAACGGTGTGGGGTCCAGGGCCCGCTTAATGGCCCCGTGAACAATTTAGATCCTAGATGCTCTCTGATGCAATCGTGGCCAATTCAGAGGATTTTGTTATCCTTTAAAATATATCTTAAAGGTTTTAACAATATTGCAAACATGCAGTAAAAGTTAGTCCACATTATAATGATTTGATTTGTGATGTTGGTGATAATTAAAAAATACATTGGAGAGTTTGTGCACTCTGATTGGTAGAAGACTGGTTATGTGGGGTGTATTAACATGTGACCGGCTCAGTGAACTACCGAATAAATGGCCCCTAAATAACAAGCACACTGTCGTGTAAAATCCTATACTTGTTGCGCGGCAAACTACCGGTATCAAATCAACTATTTCTTTGTGCGTATTTATTGTTTTATTCTTTTGAGCAGGCAGGACAGATGGAGCCGCGTGCGGAAACATACCACGCCTAGGCGTGAACACGCAGAAATTGTATCAATTTAGTGACATTCATACCGAACACACAAAATGTAGAGTTTGATATAAGGAAATATATACTTCGAAGAAACGAAATATTTCACAAGAACCAACCCAAGTGAAATTATTAATTTAGGTTTCCCCGATGAATATAGTCATGTTTTATTTGTGAAAACGAGTCAAAGTCATGTCAAGGAGTCCATTTAGAGTGAGCATGATTATGCAGTGCGAGAAATGCAGTCGTAAAATATTTTGCTTAGCGCCAAAGAGAGGGCTAGGGATTACATTGATTAATCTTTTACTTTGAATGAGACAAACCAAATAAATATGGCATCCCCAAGGTGATTACATAAACTTACTGTCTTGCACTTTCAAGAAGAAAAAAAAATAAAAAATTTGTCAGTAATACTTGCAATTAGTCTGTGCATTGAATTATTGTTACCATTACATTGATTAATATGTTACTTTGAATTAGACAACAAAAGTATGGCATCCCCATGGTAATTATTCAAACATTAAATAATGCTACCGTTTTGCACTTTTAAGAAAAAAATAACATGCTCAATAATTTAGCCTGTTGCCACCATTTCTCAGTAACATGGAGATCCGGGACTCCATGGAAGACATTGTTCTGTCTATGATTTCCAAAGGAATGGAACGAATGGTTGCAATTACTCGAGCTTGAAGGTCTTCATAATTCTCACGGGTTACGTTATGAGTGATAGGGTCCGTATTCAGTTTATCTCCAACAAGTTTAAAAATGTTTTCAATGGGATTCAAGTCCGGGCTCCTTAGGGGAATGGATAGCAGCTCTGCATCGATGTTTCTCATCGCGTCCCGGGCACTCCTTTGAGTTTTGACTTGGGTCACCATCTTGTAAAAACAGCCGGCTTTCCCCTTTGTCCGCTCTTGGAATCAGAGCCTCAAACTTTTCTGCCACGAACTCGGCAAAATATGCACCGTTCATTGTTTTGTATGGTTCACATAATATTACCCCTTCTCCGTGCGTAATTGCAACTTGACAACTCGTCCCCCGGATCCGACTTTGCTCCACTTTGCTGTACAATGCTGGTTAAGACCCACACTGCGCCTTCGCCATACCCTTGCACCAAATGCTCTGGCTTGATCCATTGAGTTAAATTTGTGGTCACAAGAGGTGGCATCCAAATAGAATGCAATTGAATCTGTCCACACATTTGGCGGGTACTGACGGGTCATCTTCTTGGCGAACCCCCCTCTCTTCTTCAGATCCAAATCCGTTACAAGTCCCTTTTTACGAGCTTGCCTGTAATTGAATCCAAGTCTATTCATGACACGCCTCATGGTTCTATCTGAGACATGCATCAGTCCGCACGCATAATTTAGTCTTGCCGAGGTAAATGGCCGCTCTGTTTTCCTAAGTTTCTGTACATTTCTCACCAAAAGACGCTCCTGGCGCTTAGAAAGAAGTCTTTTTCGCCCTCCTCGGCCACGGTGACACCGATGAACTTGCCCTTCACGTTTACAAATCCGCTGAACGGAACTACGGGATACATTGCACGTTGCCGCTATTTCTCTCTGTGATTTTCCGCTCCTTCGCAAAAGACGAATATATGCACGGTTTTCGTTCGAAATTAAGCCACGAAACACCATGTTGTATATTGGCTGTTGCTTTCTATAACTATGTATCAAATGCTTTGCTTCACTTATGAATCATCTCTGCTCAACCAAAGATTGCAATATATCTGTGTGCAGTCTACTCCGCAAAAATAAACTAAATGAACTTTGAGACAATAATCATGCGCAAAAAGCTTGGACCACCCATTCCCAACGTTACAATATTCACTGTCCACATCCCCCTGACAATAAACATCCCCCCACAAAAACATATTTGCTGTTTTGTAACGCCCTACTCAGCAGTAAACGGACATTCAGTGTATTTGGACATTCATAGTCTTTTTAAAGCCTTATTTTGTAATAAACAAATTTAAAAAACACGCTGAAAGAATTTCAGACAATCCCGGCCAAAATGCTTGGGCCACCCTATCCTAACGTTACAATAATTCAGTTTGTGGCCTGACGTTTCCACCCTAGCAGAGTCTTTCTCGAAGGCTAAATGACAAGACAACACACATGCAGACAACACACATACATGTATGTGTGTTGTCTTGTCATTTAGCCTCCGAGAAAGACTCTGCTAGGGTCGAAACGTCAGGCCACTAACTATTTTTTTGCATTTATACTACAGGTCCTTTTGGTTGGTAAGCAGTTTGCAACAGCTAATTCTAATTTCTCAATAATTCAGTTTATCATCAATAAATTATAAAATGCCTTATACTCAGTAAACGTGTATATTTACAACGCCGTCCGGCGTAGGCCTATGACGTATTAGTGTTTTGGGGTTACATTGTATGTTTACATTGTCGGTGCGCACGCGCATTGTGTAACAGGTTTACCGGGGACTTCGGAAATGGGTTTATGGGTCAAGCTAGGTCTGCGCTGCATACATGGTGACCTTGGAATATCGATTTTGAGTTCACGTCCAATAGCTGTATGTGTGTGTGCGTGTGCAGCGTTGGCTTGGTGACCATACTATTTGGGTTATGTGCTATATCAATTTCGTAGCGAATGAATGATCAGACGATGTTTGTAAGTATTACTTTTATCCAATCAGCCTTCGCGAATTAGCGTGGGTTGTATGTTTTTTGCGGGAAATACTCACTTTGTCACAGTCAACCAAACTGTTTAGACATAACATTTTTTTGTCTATACATAATCAACGTTTACTATTCAATTTCATGAGTGTCGGATATTAATTGTTTTGACTGGTTTAAATTAATTACTCAGAGTTGGAGTATCTATTTGTGGTTGGTTTGGAGTAACTGTTTGCGGTTGGTTTGGAGTAACTATTTGGGTTGGTTTGGAGTAGCTGTTTACAGTTGGATTCGGCGAAACCTGAGGTTAGGTCTACCCTCAACACGCCGAGAGTACCTCGCCAGTCAACGCAATCCCGTCATACGGATACGGAAGGGGTGGCTAAGCAGAAGAGGAGTGGTCGCCCGCGGAAGGGCGCTAGGGCCGAGCCAATTGAACAGTCGGCTGCATCGACAACGGCCGCTAGGGCCAGTACGGTGGACTCATGCTTGACGTAACGCCAGGGCCAGTACCGACGGCAGTGACGACCGGTTCCTCCTCTGCCAGTATGGGGGTCCCCCCTGTTAGTGTCACCACTCCATTGTACACACCGGTAGGACAAGGGGGTGGTGAGTATGATGGCCAACCCATATTTACGAATTCGGGTCAAGACTCAGGCGTGGCTAGTATTTTGGGAGGGATGGGACAGCCTCAGGCAATTGTTCAAGTGGGTTTTAACTCGCCACTGGGGTTGCATGTTCCAAGTCAAGTTAAAGATAACATGTGGCAGAGCGCGTTTGTGGACCTGGGTTTGCTATGCAATGACACTGCTCCGTGTCTCTTGTTGTGGAAGGGGGACAGTTGGTACTTCGTAAGCCAGGGAAAGGCAAAGTAATTGAATCCATTAATGTGTGGCACTCTGCTTTTCGCACGTTTACGACAATTTTGCTGTCTAGGCATCCATCCCGCTGCGCTGAGCTGCTTAAATATACTGAGATAATTAGGCTTGCTGCGATCCAATTCCCTGGGTTTGGTTAGTCTTGATTGGCGACGTTCATTTTGTTTAACGTAGTGCGATAACGCAACGCGAATTACTGGAGAAGAGATATCTGTATCGTACGAACATCTGGATCAAAACGAACGTCTTGACGCTTTTGGCTCTAGACCCCGCCCACGTTTTATTTTCTGGCAGCGATTTGAATATTCATAAAATGAAACGCATGCGCACAGCGGTGAGCAGGCTATGACCAGACTGTTCCCCTGTCTTCCCCTGTGTGAATGGTGTTCAAGAAGTGCCTCGGTGATGATCGACTCCACCTAAGCCAAATTGTTGGGCCTTTAAAGCTGCTCAACAGAGAGTGCCTTCAGTGCACTGGTACGATAACGATCACAAGATGCAAGAGACTTCTCCTTCACGGTGTCACCTTGATCGGGGTTTCCGTACAGTCGATTCAAAAAGTCTTTAACGAATAACGATAGTACTAGGCTGCTTGAAAAATAACACTTTTTGCCAAATCCAGTCGGTAAATTTACAACTAAATCGTGACCTTACGGAGCCCCTAAAGGGACAGGTAAAACAAATTTAAAAGTTAAAAAAATATATATATTTCGTTCCCTCTAAATGTTATTTCGTTCCCCCCAAATAGTATTTCGTTACATCGAAATACTATTTCGTTCCCTCAAATTATTATTTCGAGGGAACGAAATGATTTCGTGGAAACGAAATGATTTCGTGGAAACGAAATCATTTCGAGGGAACCAAATAAATTAATTCGTTAGATCGAAATAATCTGTTTCGTTCCCTCGAAATAATAATTTGAGGGAACGAAATAATAATTTGAGGGAACGAAACAATAATTTGAGGGAACGAAATAATATTTCGAGGGAACGAAATGATTTTGAGGGAGCGAAACAATATTTTGAGAGAACGAAATAATATTTTGAGGGAACGAAATAGTATTTCGAGTGGTTTGATCAAGGAGGTAGAATTAGGACAGTCAGTGAACAAGTTTTCCCATATGCAATTTTGTATACAATCTTTGAAAATTAAGGGATTAATCTTGAAACACCCAATTTTTCCCGTCCCTTAAAATAATTTTTTTGTGGCTTTTTCCGAGCATGAAATAAAAAATACAGACGACGAAAAGACACAAATTGTGATTTTTCAATTTTTCACCCAAATGACGATCCTTGCTTTATTCGGAATCGTCCAGTTACCGCCGTGTAATAGGATTCTGTATTTGGCAAGTTTCGCAAATGGACTTCCACAATGTCAACACATGCAAAGGTATCCGAAAGTCACCCAAACATTGACTGCGTACACACACGCCGACGACGCCGCGAACTTCACGGATACAGCAGATTTCACCATCGAAAATCCCTTCAGTCCGCTGTATTTGTCAAAATAAACTCTTCAAGGCCCAATTTGATTCTCGCAGAATTCTAACGCCGGTCAACATTCACATTACTTCTCAAAAAAGCCATTTCCTCGAGGCATAATAACATCACCTACGTCTAGGTACCATACACAATATCTATCGCTGAACGCCTCAATATAAATTATGCAAAATTAGCCTCGTTTTGATCTGCCTGTTTTTTTCCGGGCAGCAAATCCAAAATCGTCAAGACGTTGTTTCGATCCAGATTTATAGACTTGCCAAGTCCTTGTGATTAAGACTCCCAAACAGTCAATGTAGCGCCCTCTACCGGTGGCTAATACAAAAAAACAGCGTCGCCAATCAAGACTAGGGTTTGGTTGGCGTGTTTACGACCAACAGTTTCGCTTGAAACAATAATTGAATCCCATGCGCCCATGGGGTGATATTGACATGGAGCTGTGGATTACTGTGGCAGCTGCAGGGGTTACTGCACCAGAATCGCTACGCAGCGTTTCCCAACCCATGGTGCAATCTTACAAGTTTAAGGGCACTGGCACTGCTAATACTAGTACTAGTAGAGGGCGCAACTTTTGCTTTGCCTCCAACAACAATCAGGGTTGTCATTACCGGGAATGCAAACTCAGCCATCATTGCAGCCATCGTCAGGCTACTGGCCATGAGGCTAGTCAGTGTCGATTTGGGCAACCTGCTGGTAGTCATGCTGCACGGTGGATGAATCCCACTGCACATTCACAGGCCGCAAATAATAATAGGGCCGTTGCTCATGCTTCGGCCCAGGCACCTCACTTTCTACAGCGACCAGCTAACGCTAGTAAGAGCAGTGCAACAAATTCCTTGAAAACTCAACAAGTCACTGCTCGTGCTACACAGCCGGGTGCTGGGAACAGTTCTTTTCGAAGGCTTACCAACACCAATTAAACGTTCTGCTCTGGGTGCATGGCTGATTGGTTATCATGATTCAAATATTGCCCAGTTTTTGCATAATGGCTTTGCCAATGGTTTTTCGCTAGAGTATACTGGCAAAAGGGTGGCTCGTGATTCGGAATGCTTGGCTTCTGTATTAGAGCGGCCACAGGTGGTACAGCAAAAACTCTCAGCTGAAATTGCGTTGGGTAGGGTTGCTGGCCCCTTTTCTGGTTGGCCGCTCGCTAATCTACAATGCTCACCGATCGGTTTAGTTCCGAAACACGAGCCCAACACATTCCACCTCATACATCATTTGTCATTCCCCACCGGTCAATCAATTAACGACTTCATTTGCAAAGATTCATGCACTGTACATTATGCCTCTTTTGATAGGGCAGTTGAGTTAGCCGTTGAGGTGGGGTCGGACGCATGGATGGCTAAGGCGGATATTAAATCGGCATTTCCGCTACTCCCTGTGGCCCCTGCTGATTACGAATTACTTGGTTTTTCTTTTAATGATTCGTTTTATTATGATAAGTGCGTACCAATGGGTTGTAGTATTTCGTGTTCTTTGTTCGAGAAATTCAGTACCTTTTTAGAGTATGAAGTTAAACTCTTTTCCGGATCTAGATTTTTGACACATTATCTAGATGATTTTTTGTTTGTGGGTGCGTCTAAACCAGAGTGCCCAAGCTTGCTAGTCACACATTCGAAAGGGCTTGTGCCGAGCTGGGTGTCCCTTTGGCGAGGGAAAAAACTGTGGGCCCGGTTCAAACCATCACCTTTTTGGGGTTAGAGATTGATTTAGTTCTCGGCCAAGTTCGAGTTCCCCAAGCTAAAGTTACGGCAGTTGCCGCGCAAATTCAGCAAGCGCTAAGTAGGCGTAAGATTTCACTTGTGTGTTTACAGTCTATTGTTGGCTCTCAATTTTGTGTGCAAAGCTGTTGCCCCGGGGCGTGCATTCCTGCGGCGTCTTATCGCTTTGACCCAAGGGCTTTCTCGCCCTCTTCACAAGGTACACATTTCCAATGGTGCCAGACTAGACTTACTCGCATGGCTTGACTTTTTGACCCATTTCAATGGTGTGGTTGTTTTTCCAAGCGTGTGGCAATCAAACGAAGCGCTGGACTTGTTTACCGATGCAGCCGGCAGTATTGGCTTTGGGGCATATTTCCATGGCAAATGTATGGTGGCCCTGAAGGGACATCGCATATCGCAAACGTGTGCGCATACGTATGCAATGTCGCGAAACAATTCGCGAATATGTGCGCACACGTATGCAATGTCGTGAAACAAATCGTGAACGTGTGCGCACACGTATGCAATGTCGTGAAACAAATCGTGAATGTGTGCGCACACGTATGCAATGTCGTGAAACAAATCGTGAATGTGTGCGCACACGTATGCAATGTAGTGAAACAAATCGTGAATGTGTGCGCACACGTATGCAATGTCGTGAAACAATTCGCGAATATGTGCGCACACGTCTGCGAATATATTTGCGATGTCGTGAATTTTATTGAATTTTATCCCCTTCAGGGCCACCATACAATGGGTTCATGGTCTTTGGCCGGAAATGATTTCGTTTCCACGAAATCATTTCGTTCCCTCGAAATAATAATTCGAGGGAACGAAATTGTACCTTTTCTATTTTGTTTTACCTGTCCCTTTAAGGGTTCCGTAAGGTCACGAATTAGTTGTACATTTACCGAATGGATTTGGCAAAAAGTGTTATTTTTCAAGCAGCTTAGTACTATCGTTATTCGTTAAAGACTTTTTGAATTGACTGTACGGAAACCCCGATCAAGGTGGCACCGTGAAGGAGAAGTCGCTTGCATCTTGTAATTGTTATCGTACCGGTGCACTGAAGGCACTCTCTGTTGGGCAGCTTGAAAGGCCCAACAAATTGGCGTTGATCATATCACCGAGGCACTTTTTGAACATCATTCACACAGGGGAGACAGGGGAACAGTCTGGTCACAGCCTGCTCACCGTTGTGCGCGTGCTTTTCCATTCTGATTGTTGGAGAGCATGTCACGCGGGGGTATTTAAACAGATGATAATGCACGGCTAGAACATAGATATAGAATATAATACCTAGATCGGCCGCGCGTACATACGCGGGTTCTGGCATGTGCGCAGCCATTGGTACCAAGCGGTCACGTGCTGGTGGTCAAAACATTGAACGCACACTAGACGTGACGAACGCGTTTACGTTGACAGTGGTGTTATAGTATAGCAAAAATCATTTTGGTTTAATTTCGTGACTTACCTCCAGCCGAATTATTCATACAATTTAATGTAATTAGGCCTTTTAAGGCTAAAGGATGGATGCAAATTGCTCTGCAGCCATATGTCTCAGCAGAGAAAAGAGAAAGGGCCCGAAGTCCTTCGTAAGCTGACATATCATAGGTAAGAAGGCCTACATGTTTATTTAATTAATTTTAAACAAATTTAGCAATTAGCTAATTACCATTGATGTGTATGAACTCCATTTTGGTTATTTATCAGGTTTACTCTTTTCTTTCCTCCATCGTATGCTGTAATAATGATATTCATTGGGACTTTGTGTCTAATACTACTCTAGGCTATAGAGTGTTTATTGCACGGTAATGAATGGGTTTATACGGTGCGGTATTATTTGGTAGTGGTTGTGATTTTAGTCGTTGTTAATTAAACTTCTCTCAAGTGATACGTACATTGTTTTGTTTAATGCTTGTAAAGAAAAACTTAATTTAAATTTGTAATAATTGTTATTTCACTCCAGATTCCCCCATGAAGACTCAAAACTGATGCGCGAGTGGGTTCATTGGATAAAAAGGATGCTCCCGAACGGTAGAAAATGGAGTCCCACTGCACAGACCGGCTTTGCAGCGACCATTTTGCTGAAGAATGCCTGGAAGTGCGGTGGGGCAAAACCTGCCTTCGGGATAATCATAGAGAAAGTGCAGTGCCATCAATCTTCGACGACTATCCCAGTCATTTAAGACCTGTATGTTATATTTATTGTTTCACTTTTATTTTAAACTGTGTGTTATTCTATGCGCTTATGAATAAATTATTAGATTAAATTAGATTAGATTATAATTATGTATTCAGCCAACGTTAAAAAGTTAAAAACCAAAAACATCGGAAATTGTAATGCAACTCGAGCTCTCTAGATTTTACATTATAACTGTAATGGTCTGTTTTATGGGTTACCCGACTCTCTTCTTGTTAAGGTTCAACGGTTTCAAAACTCTGCTGCAAGACTTGTTACTTATACTCGTTCACATGAACCCATTTCTAGAGCAACGTTTAACGCAGGCCTAATTACGCTCCAAACTGATATAATAATACGTAATTGCTTTGTTTTCTTTAATTGTATATTATTCAAATTATGCACGGTCTACGTACACACTGCAGTGTTTTTATGCTACTACCCGGGAAGAAATAAATGACTAGCCCGTGTTATACTTACACATTTGTGCTTATGTTGAGTTTATGAATCTTGCTTTTTGTCATTTATCCAAGAAATGGGTCTTTAAATTGTGCCACAAACCTGTCAAATAATATAGCCCACCGTGTGTTTAAGGACTATTCTCCATGTTCATCTTCAGTGCGTTACCACCAGCACGTGACTTTTTAGCGCGTCCTTGAAGAACCAGGAATTTTTGTGTACGGATATGGCGCGTATGTACGCGCGGCCGATCTAGGTATTATACTCTATATGTATGGGCTAGAAGTGTTTAAACACACCTGTGGCGCGCAATGTTATACGCAGGCAATAATTTACGCAAAACGCAATTAATACATATTGTTATTCAAGCTAAAAACATGTTAGTGTTATGACGCGCGCGTACGCACAACTGTTGAGCGTGGCAACAAAAATGGCATTTATGGATGGGAATAATAAAGTAGTGTCTCGGTCTTAACCGGCCAATTAAAACCGGCAGGTCTTGGTTAAGACAGGGCCGCTGGAGCCGGGGGCGGGGGGGGGGCGGGCCCCCACTTTTTTTGAAAAAAAAAAAAAAAAAAAAAAAAAAAAAAAAAAAAAAAACATTATTATTATTATTATTTTTTTTTTTAACTATCTGCTTGCTCAAATATTGGCCACAAGTGTGTGTGGTGTCTTTTCCTCTTTGAAGCACATGGAGGCTTGGTTTTTCACCCCTCAAAATGCCAAAAGCTCAGAGCTTCAAGGGGCTTCGCCCCCTGGACCCCAACATCGATGTTACAAAAATATTTCCAGTAAACTTAGAAGATTTATATGGATCTGATTTCCAATAAGAGTGTGTTTATTTCTCTGTTTTTTATGCATATGCAGGCTTGATTTTTCACCCCACAAAAAGCCAAAAGTTCAGAGCTTCCGGGGGCTTCGCGCCCTGGACCCCCACCGGGCTTCACCCCTGGACCCTTACCATCGATGTTCCAGTAAATTTAGAAGATTTATATGGATCTGATTTCCCATAAAAGTGTGTTTATTTCTCAGATTTTTAACCCCACAGAACGCCAAATGCTCAGAGCTTCAGGGGGCTTCGCCCCCAGAACCCCCACGGGGCTTCGCCCTTGGTACCCACCAGGGGCCGTAAGGCCGGCCCCTGGACCCCACCCATTTTTTGTCTCTTCTCTAATCACCGTTGTGCCCCCTGGTAAAAAATCCTTGATCCGCCACTGCCCCCCCCCCTCCAACTTTTATTACCTTCCGGCGGGCCTGGTTAAGACCGCGTCACTACTCTGTTATTCCCTTAGTTTTAATCGTAAAGGTTTTGTGATTTTTTTTGCAATAATTTTGTAGAGCGATTTATGTTAGAGCGGTATTCTATTGTTGGAGATTTTGGAATATACAGAGCCTTGCAAACTCTATTTTCTTCGCGGGTTTTTTCTGTGGCACAACTCTTGATCTTCACTTCTAATCGTCAAGATTTTCGCAATAATTTTACGGAGCGACTTCAACTTGATATAGAGTTCTTTTGTGGAGACAAAAACCGATAATGTACTGGGAAAGCCTACAATTCACTCCAGAAATAAGATTTTGCACTGAGTGAATGTGACGTGTTGTGCGAACTGCGTGTACAATGGCTGCTAGCGTTTTGGGGCCCATTTGCCGGAAATGGAAAGTGTATTGGGCTTTTTTGATGGTGCCAGCTAATTATGATGGATGAAATTGAGTTTATTAATTATTTACAGCGCAAACAACATTGTAACAAATTGGGTGCAATGGTTCGGGATTAAACTCAATTTCCGCCATCGGGGAAAATACTGGAGGGGGGAACGATTGGGGGGGGGGGACTGTTACTCAGCAAACACACCACATACAAAGTCGAGAGGCCATGACCTCCGTGTCCCCCAGTACTGACCTTTACTCCCCTGTTTCTAGGAACTGATATGTCACTGATCTTATATTTTCTCTGCGACATCATTTCTAAATCTAGACATACCCCCCCCTCCCTTAAGAAACCATTGAACTCCCTAAATACCCTTCAAGATTATTCTTATCCGGACTCTCCTTGTTTTTTTTATTGCTCCATGGGACTTGTGTAAACATTGTTATTTTCTCATTTTACATCGTGTGTTTTGTTCCTTTTTTTGTATCTAATTAATTATTTGTCATTACAATAATAATAATAACCCTATTTAGTTATATATAATACTACTAATAATAATGCGACAGCCAGTATCCCTTTCAAGTCTTGTTGTGTATCCCTTTCAAGTTGTGTTGGACAAGGCAGCAATTAGACAAAATGGGCTTGGATATTTTGTATCATATTCAAACTGTTTCGATTTGATTTAACTTTTCGAAATTTACAGCAACAGAGACCCTCTACACCCGTGGCAAACCAACCGACAAATAAATCATTTTGTGACTCAACTCAGACGCGTACATTTTGCTGCTAGACTGTGTAACAAACTGGCCTTGCGAAAAGTGATGTGTGGTGAGCGATTCTGTGCAGCTGCTATTTGATACAAAGTAATGAAGCTTATGGTTACGGACCACAGCCAATGGGAGCGAGGTATGCAAACTTTGGCCTTTACCGCGCTGGGAAAAAAAAAATCGCGGCCAGTTGGACTCGCCGATGCTGCCAATGCGGGGACGTGGCCGTGGCCGGGGCCGTTGATCAAGGGGTCGGCCGCGGATGAGCCAGCAGCCGCCCATGGGCCAGCAGACGTCGACGGAGGTTCCGGTGGCTCAGTTTGATGGCCCTTTACCAGCTTATGGGAGCATTTTAATGGTGACCCCCTTGCGCAATTTCAATTTAAAATCATGCTTCGGAGGCTATTACTATTTTTCGGTTTGGGTGGGGCAAATTATACGGCACATTCTTTTCGTGTTGGGGCGGCTACCACTGCTGCGGCAGCTGCATGGTGTCCCTCGGGCGGTCAATCAATCCATGGGTCGATGGCGGTCTGATGCCTTTAACAGTTATATCCACCCTGCGGCAATGTGCCATTTTCCGGTTGTGTAATCGACGATAGACAATTGTCTGGCCTGCTTGTTTTTATACACCGTTACCATGTGTTTCGACAGGTGGTGTTTTTTTTTTCTCTTTTTTTTCTAACAACTCTTTTAAACTATTGTCTTGCTCGTTTTGTGATGTTTCATTTTTGGTCTAGTCTTGGTAGGGGAATGTTCATGTGGTGAGAGTCTTTTTTTTTTGTTGTCTGTCCGTCTTTTGTTGTGTTGTTTGTCCGTCTCTTTTTTGACGTCTGTCTGTGCTTACAAGATAAACATTGTGGGGTGTTTTGACATTGTGAGGAGAGAGCATATGAGGAAAGCCCACAATGTCGCTTCACTAGACACGGATGTCTGTCTGTCTTTCGTAAAGCTTGTTTTTTGTTTGTTTGTTTTTTTCTTTTTCGGGCGTGTGCTTGTTTGTTTGTTGTGCATTTTGCTTGCTTGTTTGTTTGATTGTTTGATTGTTTTCATGAGGTGTTGGGTTGAATTAAATTCCCCCTTTACTCTACACCGTCCCTCTTAAGTTTAAGGAGTTTAAGGGGTAATCTTTAACTAATCTTTAACTTATTGCCGGTAGATAATAATTTCTGTACTAGCCGTGGACCATTTAGGGTTGACCAAACTAAATAAACTTGCAGAAGCAACCAATTCTAACTGCTAGATACAAAACAAATTTAAAATAAAATAAACCGACTCACTGCCAGTTTTCATGAAGCATCCATCCACTCCCCAACCCAAATAGGTCAAACCTTAAAGCCTAATGTATCAAATCTCCTCAAAAGTTGAAGCACACAACCCCATGTTGTGATAACTTGTCATAATTACACAATATTAATAACATGACCCCCCCCCCTCAAAAAAGTGTTTATAGCAATAAGCTATGGGTTTACAAATTATGATATCAGTTTGGCGCACGAATGTTCTCCTATTTTGTGTGGTGCTCCCTCGAGGATCATTCCTATTGAGTAACTGGTTACACACCTATATTCCGACACCCCTATGTTCCGACAACTCAGCCTATATTCCGACATCCCTATGTTCCGACACCCCTATATTCCGACACCCCTATGTTCCGACACCCCTATGTTCCGACACGTTATTTTCGCCTATTACTCTGGTAAAAATACAATTACCAAAATGTTTCTCGGTGAATTTTGACATAACTTCATTCAATTTCATTAGGCCTGCGCTAAACGTCGCACTTTTGCCGTGTCGAACTCAAATAATTGGATGAATTAAATTCGAGAAGAGTGAGACGTAGCGCAAACCTTTGCCGTGTATATAGCACGCCAAGCTCTGCCGTGCTACACGGCAGTGTCACGACGTCGAGACAAACGTCGCGCTTTTGCCTTGTCGATCGAATTAAATTCCCAGTCAAGCGATGCTATTTCGGAATACGCATGTACAAAGATTTTGAAAAAAACAAAACATGTTATTCTTGATTATATAATCAAGAGAAGGTTCCTCCGTAGGTTGGATTTGGGATGGGGTGGAAAACTGCAATAAACGCCACTCACCAATAATGGTAATAATAAGGCCAAAACTAAGGTGGGAAACATTTTTTTTATGAATTTGTCATTATTTGAGCGTCACAGCTCTAATTTCCATCTTGTCAAATGACTCTTTGTAAGGAAATGTTTCCCCGCCTCGCCATTTTGAATTACTTTAAGTGTGGCAAACTATTTCAATAAATTTGACGTTTGTCACCAATTCGTTTTAGTTACCGCACTTTGTCGTTCGTAATTCAGTCATTTTACTTTAGTGCACCTTTACCATTCACAAGTTGAATTTGTACTTTACTTGTTCTGAAGTGATGGAATCAAACCAAGATCATCAAGTCGCACATTAATTTGTCCATTCATAAACGTGAGCCCTGAGCAAGCTGCGCTTGTATGCGTTTCCATGTTGATTACATTTCATTTGAATCCTGTGTTTTGTCTTAACTGCAAAATTGTTCATGTGTTTTTTCTTTCATTATTATCTCGCAACTTCGACCACAAATTGAGCTCAAATTTTCACAGGTTATGCATATGTTGAGATACACCAAGTGAGAAGACTTGTCTTTGACATTTACTAATAGTGTCCATCCATCGTCCTTAATGTGAATTAAACTTTTCTGAGGACGTACGGCATCAGATTAACTAAGATTATGAATTAAATGTGATGCAGTTTCCTTAAGTCGAACAGCTTTTCTCGAAAATGACTAGCACAAAATGTTGGTGCAGGTTGTCGGAACATAGGGGTGTCGGAATATAGAGCAGTCACCGAGTAACTAATGTAGAATACGGCGGCAGATTCTTTGGCCACCAATCTGCATACCCCGCAAAACCATTTACTATTTCAGTAAAGAAGAGCATCTAGAATGGAGAAGCATTTAGGAATGAGTCCTTTAATCATACTAAGTGTTTTATCAGCGCTGGGACGAGCGATCTGTCAAACAGCACAACGTGGGAACTAAAATAGTCCACTCGGTGGGCCGATGTGGGTAGTGTTTCTATTTTATTGCGGACGGACGTATAAGCTGCTGTTTGGAAATAAGGATGTAATTTTTGTCTTTATCAATAAAAACTAAAGCAAACTATTTGATGTGTAATTGCAATCGTTAGGGATTTCCAGCGGAGTAATAGAATATTGTGTTTCCTAGAGCGTTCCCTGACATAAAACAAACTATCCTCTAAAATAGATTTGTTTAAAAATATATATAAATACTGCTTCTAATGATAGATTTGCATTTTGAACACGAGATAAACGTTGTTACGTTGTTCTTAACTTTTAAGGGACACACCGGCTTTGTTGGGCTATTTGGGCTACAAAATAGACTAAAACATGATTCCAAAGGTTTTCCTTGAATGGAGAAGAACGGTTCCTAAAACAAACAATAACACTTTGCAGTTTTCGAGCATTTTTTTTTTAGAAATACGAAGGTCACCCGATTTATCCAAACCAAAAAGTGGTTCGGATAAATCACGTGATATTCGGAGTTAGTTTTACAAGTAAAAAACAAAACAAAATTTAAAGAAATAGTTTTTAAAATGTTTCATGAGTATTTTACAAAAAAAAGACTATGTATTCAGATTATGGATACAAGTTGAAAAAAAATGATGACAAATCGAACGTAAGATTCGCATTCTGAGAGTCCGTGCAACGGAAACGTGTTTTACGGTGCACCAGCCCGGGGAGCTAGCCGAAGCGTAAACCTTGGGGCATGTCCCGTACAGCTGGTGCAGTGTTTCGTGGGGCAGAGATAACAAAAACAGAACAAAAACAAAAACAAAAAGGTGTTCGTGCTTGTATTGCACGAACACCTAATAAAACAAGTTCAAGCACTGCGGAGTAACTATTAACAGAACACATTTAAATCTCAATGAATATATCCTTACTCAGTACTTTGTATCAAGATGTAACTTATTTCCAATTGTCGAACCATGAGCAAATGTTGTTTCGATTTAGTTCATATTCTCGTGATCATTTACAAGGTGTACTTATTTATTTATTTATTTATTTATTTATTTATTCATTTATTTATTTATTTATTTACATATGAAGAACTTCCGCCCCGTTTTGGGCAGATAATCCCTCATACTGTGTGAGCCGACTGTTGTAAGGCTTGAGTGCACAGCCAGAAATGGGATCATTCATTTACACTATAGGGGACAAAAGTACACTTGTACGATGGGTGGTAGGTGGCAGGAAGCAAGAGGTGTTTAAAACAAAAACCTTGCAGTAATTGGGAGTAACGAATCAATTTCATTGAAATCAATTAAGTCGCATAAAACATTGTAAAATAAAGAGTAGATTACAAACAATATAAAGAAATATTGAACATAGTTTATATGATGACAATTGAAACTTCATGTTGCACACAAACTTGATTCGTCAAGATATTTCTGTACATCATTTAAAAAAAAAAAAAGACATGAGACCCTTTTACTGATGTGGTGAGTGATAATGTTATGTAGTCCTATTTTTTTTGCAATTTTTTTAACGAAGTATTAGCATTTTTTGCACGCCCACCACACATTCTGCAAAAAACACCCCTATAAACTAAATGCAGTGATCCAGCCACATCGAGTGATGGTCGAGTCGAAGAAAAACACAAAATTACACGATTCAAATAGACTTTCGGACATTAAAACCGCTACATTGTTGAATCAAAATGCTTTTTAGATATAAAATTATTGTTGGGGCATAAAGAATGATGAATTAAAACAACAAAAAGCTTTGCCAAACGACGTAGTCTGCTTCCGATTGAACGCTGTTTGTGCTCCGCGCGGTTTGATAAGGTCTAGCTTCCGGCCACATAACCGATTAGCCATATGGCTCGTAGTCCAGACTATGGAGGTCAAGCTTTCCCAAACGAACTTCGTGATTTGACACAAAAAGTGCCCCTTTTTTCCAGTCCACCAATCACAAAACATGTTACATGGATGGAAAGCTTATTTTATCGAGTTTCATAAACCTTGCGACTTCTAGTGGTGCGAGCTTGCCAGCGAGATTGCCATTCAATTTAGTGGGACAACCCCCGCAAAAAATGACAAAATGTGGTGTGACCTCCATAGGATACTGATTATTTTAGCCAAAATGCACCCTTTTCAATCAAAAAGTGCCCCTCTTTGCTGGCTCTTAATTAAATAAAAAATGTATTGTTTCGAAAGAGGAATATATATACTATACGATGCCGAGCGACTTTGTAAGTTGAACAAAAGCACTTTTCTAAAACTGTGTGTGAATTTGAAGGGAATTTCCCGTGTTGAACGGGTCGCCGTGAAAGGCGTTGAGCAGATGCACGCTAGTTCTTCATACGTTTATTTATTTATTGTTTATTTTATTTTTTTAGCACAGTTTTCCCTGTCATTGACAAAGATCAATGCAAAGCTTTCTGGTCTCATCGTGTTGTTGGAATATCAAATGTTGAAGGCCTAGGCTTATCTCGATTGCCTTTCTCTCTCTTTTTGTTATTGATTTCCCATCATTAAATCTTATGGACAAACAAGGTATTTTGATTGCAAACTTAATATTCACATTCTCCAATTTACTCCAATAATTACTCTGTTATTTGCATGTTTGTGGTCAGTATGTTTTACATGAAAACTGCCGGTCTTTTACCAGTCCTCCGGTTAACAACCCAAAAAGAATATCTTTCAAGAACCTCTTAGTTGAGGTTGAAGAAATTAAATACTAACTTTACTTACCATGTGATTCTCTGCGACAGGTTGACCTGAAACTGGAGAATGCCCTTTTCTGTAAAGCTGACAAGTTTTCTCCATCAGCTGCAGAGATCAACGTAGAACACATTTCTCCCTTCAGGGGTAGGACGTAGAAAATCACGGCCAAAGTGAGTGCCAGAATTAGGGAAAAAATATCACGCGACATTTTCTTCAATATCGCATCCATGCTTGGTAGAACCTCTAGAAGTCGCCGAGACCAAAACGATTTATTTTTTACAACAAGTAGAGACGTGCTAGCCGTTTCTTGTTCTGGTAATTTTGAGGTAGCTGCGTTTTCAGTCACTCCTTTATAAACAGCACGACGAATGTTTTCAGAGTGCGGTGCCCATGGCAACCGTAATCGGGCCAGGCGAGAGCATATTTTCCGCAAGGGGGTGCTGTTTTTCCCAAAGACAGTATTATTGTCCAATTAATGCTAAAGCACTTTGCAAAGTTGTTTATTTTGAAATAATGAACAACATGACATTATATTTGAAGTACTGGGGTCAATGTTCGGGACGCTATAGTCGTTGGTTAATCACATTTTTGTGCCAAATCATTTTTAGTTTTCGTATTTCCACTAAGGTTACATTGATGAGGCCTGGTTGACGACTCTATTGTATTTTTGGACTTGGAAAGTTTGACATAGGCTAGGTTGAACGCCTAAATACTGGCAAAAGCCACACATTCAAAGATAGCCGCTGCATACGTCGGCTCCTTGAATTCCCACAATGCACTTGACATAAAAATGTTGAGAAGATACACACACAAAAAAAGCATGAAAACTGTTTGACCGACATTAAAACTATAATGTAGGTATGAAAAGTGCAACATAACACTGAGGAAGGATCTTCTAGATTTCAACTATTGTATCCAACCAATTAAAGCTTAACAGACCAAGCTGCTTTCTTCAAATAATTTGTCATCATGCCTGTTACCGAATGCCTACAAGAACCATAGTCTGGTCTTGTACAGTATATTGAAATGGGTATGAACCATTAATTGTTTACGTCATATAATGCTCATCAAACGCCGATGTGCATGGTTTGGTTAACAACGATTATGAACCCAGTGCATCTAGCTATTTGCCTTGATAAAATATTGAGCACTGCTCAGTCATGAAAAAGAAAGTCGAACAAATTGCTTATTGAAGCTAAGATGATATATAAAAAGATGCTAAGAAAGAAAAATCAAGCCCATAAACGATAGTTATTAGGACTGACGTAAATTGAAGACGGAATGGACAATTCAACATTTACATTGAACTCTTGTTTTGTCAAAGTGTTACGCAACCCTTTTCCACCAACATGGTACCTCAGCTTTCAAACCCTACACCCTTAACTATACCTCTTTTTTTTCACACAGACCCACCCTTCCCATCAACCCCTCCTTTGACACCCCTACACCACTTCCACACTGAATTTTTGGAGCGCCACGGAGAGCGCTATGGGCCGTATAGACCAATTAGTCCGGGAGCCCAGCGAGGTTTAATGAAAAGGTTTGAAGTGTGGGATATGTAGCACCCATTGAGGGAACTTCAAAATGTGAATTCTTAAGTACACCGAGAGTGGTGTGTTGGGAAGGGTAGCCCCCTCAACTCACCCAGAAAATCGAGTTAGTCAACATGTTGAGTGCAATAACAAATTCTTCGTGGATTGACATGCTGTGGTCCACTGAATATCAATATTGGTGTTAAGTCTAATTAAAAAGGCCCACAATTAGCACTAATTACATGTTTAATCAACATGTTGAGAACAAGGAAGAAACAAGTGTCAATGTGTACATTACACTGTGCTGACTCAAAATCCAGGTGGTCCCCCCCCCTTGAAATAATCATCTTACTTCTATTGCCAGTCGTGCACACACACTGCTATTGTTACTTGCTGTAGGTGTTATTATGTGTATTCGTCTCTTGTAAAGCTGTTGTTATGTTTTGTTTCTTTTTTTGTGGGCTGTTCCTTGACAAGCCCCGCTTTTTGGAACGTGTCTCCATATTTGTTTGTGTTAACTGTAAAATTATTATATTTCTTAATGATGTCAGGTGGAAATAAATGTTAATAATAATACAAATAATAGTGGCTTCTTATATATCGCTCATATCCGTCACTCAGTGACGCTCAAGGCGCTTCAACAGTCAGTATTTTCCTGCAAGGTATATATGTGGAGCTACTTTTTGAAGTTTGAGACATATTCCTTACATAGCACAATGTAATGATTTACAAGGTGCTGTGGCGCAATATGCTGCCAATCAAACCAGGAACACCGGGGCGAACCCCTTCTCTTTTCGATGAGTGCACTGGGTTCTTTTACGTGCATTACACAACACACGGGACCATCGGCTTTACGTTCAATCCGAAGGACGAATCAATAATGGTTAAGTGTCTTGCTTAAGGACACAAGTGTCACGACTGGGACTCGAACCCACACTCTGCTGAACAGAAACATCAGAGCTTGAATCCGGTGCTCTTATCCGCTCGGCCACGACACGCCACGCCACGACATGTTGCTTTGAATTGAATTGAATTGAATTGAATTATCACAATCACTTATTATAATTTTGTATGCATCTCTAATGTGGAAAATAGTCGACTTTTGTTACATGCTTCATTGTCATTATTTTAAAGAAAAACGGTCTAACGAAGCATTATTTCGAGGCAACGAAATCATATTTCGAGGGAACGAAGTACGTTTGTGCACCGGCTTTCAGTAAGTGGCTGAGCTTTTTGTGTAAGCAGCCACAGAATGAAAACACAAATATTAACAATTGTCACTCTATGGACTGAGTAAAAAGCGTTTGTTTAGTTGTGGATGTTGTCAGTTTGTGGATTTGTCTATAAGCTGTTTGACCTGAGAGTGACATTATGTGCATTAACTTTTATTTTTCATAATATCTATAATGGCTTACATCTTCCTTAATGTACTTATTTTGGTTATACAAATGTTGCAAATTTTGTTCCCGTTTTGTTCCCTGAGCAAAACGAGGACATTTCAATCTGGCTATAAACGTTATTGGTATTTCGGTAACATATGGCATTGCAATTGTAGTATCGTGAATAGTTGAAGTAGCCATTGACTATTCCACACCACGATTGTGTAATGTCTTTTCAAATAAGTTACCCACAAACTGACACTTTTTTGTTGAATATCAAACATGTGTACATAAGTGTTGTCTATGAGGTCAACCCTGAAAAACAAAACAAGTCTTAGGTGGTGAATGCAATAAGACACCCTTTTCTTGTTTTATCATTATTTTTGCATCGACATGTACGCCTCCATATAAAGAGACAAATAAGAATACCTATCCACGTGAGCCATCAGCCTGTAAGTATCCCCTTAAGCCAACTTGAACAAATAAACAAACACATGTAAATATATATAAACAAAAAAAAAACAAAAAATGGTTAGCTGTGTAGCCTTCTAGCCAAATGACCGCCCATCCATAACATGTCGTAGGGGGAACGTTTATTAGCTTGGGTTTGGAGAGAGAACAAAAGTAACAACACAACAAAACTAGTGAGTAATTAGTATGCGTTGGTGTCAAGACAAAGGTAATCGTTTATATGGATCAATTTTAATTGTCCTCCTTCATAGTTGAATTGTAAACAACGCAAAGCTAATGATTAAGATAATCTGTTGCTCTTTCAAACACCACGCTCATTTGTAACCCCAACAGTGTACTTTTCTTTCATCATGATGATTCTGTCAAACCCTAATGCCTTAGCAATTAATTTGAGCACTTGATGCCAGGTAACAGGCGGCGAAACAATTGTGTTCATTGTAACCTTATGAACAATAATCACAATAAGAATTACCGCTGGCCGTTAACGGGAGGCACTAATTGTTTCCTTGGGATTGATCACTTATAAATTCGAAATAATAGCCCATTCAAAGACAATCTTAACGAAAATGACTACAGTTGTACGTACAAAACAAGCCTTTGGGTATCTTTAGACATTTTGTTTCAGCAAACTTGGTCGGTGCAAGGACCAGAGAATTATCTCTGCCCGTGCAATGTCAGTGATATTGTCCCTGTGCTTGATATTCTTCTTCTTCTTCTTCTTATTCTTCTTCTCCTTCTTCTTCAGTTTAAAGTCAGGCCGTTTGCGAAACAACGGCCTGGGCCATGGGATCCTTAAATTGATTTTTGGAGCGTCACGGAGAGCGCTATAGGCTGTAGAGACCAATTAGTACGGGAGCCCAGCGAGGTTTAATGAAAAGGTTTGAAGTGTGGGATATGTAGCACCCATTGAGGGAACTTTAAATCGTGAACTCTTAAGTACACCGAGAGTGGTGCGTTGGGAAGCGTAGCCCCCTAAACTCACCCAGAAAATCGAGTTAGTCAAAAAGTTGAGTGCAATAACGAATTCTTCGTGGATTGACAGGCTATGGTCCACTGAATATCAATATTGGTGTTAAGTCTAATTAAAAAGGCCCACAATTAGCACTAATTACACGTTTAATCAACATTTTGAGAACAAGGAAGAAACAAGTGTCAATGTGTACATTACACTGCGCTGACTCAAAATCCAGGTGCCCCCCCCTTGAAATAATTATCATCCTACTTCTGTTGCCAGTCATTGTGCACACAACACACACACACACACACACTCACACACACACTGTTATTGTTACTTGATATAGGTGTTATTAGGCTTTGTGTATTCGTCTATTGTAAAACTATTGTTGTTGTTTTTTTGTTGTTTTTTTTTTTTTTTTTTTTTTGTGGGCTGTTCTTTGACAAGCCCCGCTTTTTTGGAACTTGCCTCCATATTTGTTTATATTAACTGTAATATTTATATATTTCTTAATGATGTCAGGTGGAATAAAATGTTGCTTTGAATTAAAATTGAATTGAATTGAATTATCACAATCACTTATTATAATTTTGTATGCATCTCTAATGTGGAAAATAGTCGACTTTTGTTACATGCTTCATTCACATTATTTTAAAGGAACACGGTCTAATGATGATGATAGTAGAAAACATCCCTTGAAATATTTCTGTCTGAAATGCCATCTTTGATGAGAAATGAATAAACTAATTTTCCGATTGGAGTTTATCGCTCAGTGAGCGTTTTATTCATTTGTTGAATCTATATGATTTCATGCAAATGTGTAATCGGTTTTTCACTATTTTCTCGTGACCCAGATGGCCGATCGATCTCAAACTTCTACAGGTTTGTCAGTTTATGTATATGGTGGATTACATAAAGTGCTTACACTGCCAGCAACTGTTTTGTTAGCAAAACCCAATTATGTAATGATCATTAAACCATTTTTAATCTTTGAGTACATTTGATTAATATACATGTTATTGTCCTACCAGATAGATATACGTTTGTGCTGTGTGTGCATTAATGAACATCGGATGGACTCGTGAAAAACTGCATGAAAACACGGCATGAAACTGCAAATAATGTACGGATAAATATTATTTCGTTCCCTCGAAGTATTATTTCAAATATATTTAGTTTTCCCCTTGAAATACTGTTTCGTTCCCTCGAAAAAATGCTTCGAGGGAACGAAACATTATTTCGGAGCAACGAAATCATAATTCGAGGGAACGAAATAAGTTTATTCGGGGGAAAGAAAACCTGACCTATACGTTTGTGCAACGGCTTTCCGTAAGTGGCTGAGCTTTTTGTATAAGCAGACACAGAATGACAACATAAACATCAACAAGTTGTCACTCTATGGACTGAGTAAAAAGCGTCTGTTTAGTTGTGGATGATGTCAGTTTGTGGATTTGTCTTTAAGTTTTTTGACCTGAGAGTGACATTATGTGCAATAACTTTTAGTTTTCATAATATCTATAATGGCTTATATCTTCCTCAATGTACTTATTTTGGTTATACAAATGTTGTCAATTTTGTTCCCGTTTTGACCCCTGAGCAAAACGAGGACATTTCAATCTGGCTATAAACGTTATTGGCATTTCGGTAACATATGGCATTGCATTTGTAGTATCGTGAATAGTTGAAGTAGCCATTGACTATTTCACACCACGATTGTGTAATGTCTTTTCAAATAAGTTACCCACAAACTGACACTTTTTTGTTGAATATCAAACATGTGTACATAAGTGTTGTCTATGAGGTCAACCCTGAAAAACAAAACAAGTCTTAGGTGGTGAATGCAATAAGACACCCTTTTCTTGTTTTATCATTATTTTTGCATCGACTGTACGCCTCCATATAAAGAGACAAATAAGAATACCTATCCACGTGACCCATCAGCCTGTAAGTATCCCCTTAAGCCAACTTGAACAAATAAACAAACACATGTAAATATAAAAAATATAAACAAAAATGGTTAGCTGTGTAGCCTTCTAGCCAAATGACCGCCCATCCATAACATGTCGTAGGAGGGAACGTTTATTAGCTTGGGTTTGGAGAGAGAACAAAAGTAACAACACACATAAACTAGTTAGTAATTGGTATGCGTTGGTGTCAAGACAAAGGTAGTCGTTTATATGGATCAATTTTAATTGTCCTCCTTCATAGTTGAATTGTAAACAACGCAAAGCTAATGATTAAGATAATATGTTGCTCTTTCAAACACCACGCTCATTTGTAACCCCAACAGTGTACTTTTCTTTCATCATGATGATTCTGTCAAACCCTAATTAGGCATGGGCCGTGGCTTCGAAATCCTTCCAGAAAATTATTCTTGTTACGTCCGGAGCGGTATTACATGAAATATAGTCTAAGTTGTAGATAATATGTGTTTAAGTAAGAATCAAATTGTTCTTTTGCTCACAAGTGGCACATTAATGTGTAATTCACGGACAAAATGTCACATTTTCCAACATAAAGAAAAACATAAGAAAAACAGCGCCCTCACTTGACCAAAAATAATTAGGCTGTCTCCATTATAGAAACAGTTTACCCCCCAAAATTCACATTTTGATGTGGAAACCTTTATAATTGTAAATAATATGTATGCTACACATTTCTTAAAGTTTGTATGGGCATATGGCTATTGGAATAATATTTTTCAACTGTACTTGGTGTTTATGTTTGTGGTGGGAAATAGGGTATAGGCCAGTTTGTCCAATGTTAAATTGTTGAATTGTTGAAATACACTATTTCTAGGCAATAAACTATTCATGTATAACAAATAAAAGCAAGGGGTAGGCCAGCATGTATACATAACATGATTGAGGAGGGGGTCATTCTTGGCGAATAAATAAGCACACTATTTCATGTTAATTGTAATTAAAATGGAGATTCACTTTCTTAACAAACAAAGTATGTCTAACGGCCCTACAAAAAGTGACAAACCTCAGATATGTCCTTCTTTATATTCATTAACTGTCAATCTTTTCAACATGTTCAGACACCAAAGTTCAGAACAGACTACATGTACAAAGTTTTGTTACAAGCAGCACTTCACCTAATTACCTTCACAACAAAAAGCTTAAAATCTTGTTTGTTACATATGCATTAACATTGTTTGTTGATCATAACATTGCACATGAAACTTTCAATTAATGTGGTTCTGAAAAGAAACTTGGCTTTAAATTGATGGTCCTGTCACATGCACTGGCAACTAAAGAAAGAACTATTCTGCAGATACATTCCCTGTACATATATACACACATGTACATTGTTTTGATCAAACAAACAGCTCCTAACATCATAAGATGAAAAGAATCTGACACTTACATTTGAAACTTGGTATTTTGTCTACCATTAAAATTGTGGACACTAAAATAAATGCTAAGTTTGTCATTCACACATTCACAAGTCTGAAAGATTTCGATTTTCAGAACTTGATCGCATTATAATCAAGAACATATAGGGAAGGATAGGATAAAAATGTTGGTGCTGTCCCATCCAGTGACGTTGTATCTGTTGACTGTTTGTAATTTGAAAAATGTATAGTATCAGTAATGAATAATCCATGATGTACATATTATGGTATTTTTTTTTTGGGTGGGGGGATTTTGAATGATCTCATAATCAATATTCATTAGGGTGCGGTGCACTGACTTGATCATTGTATATTAGATTCCATACTGAAATGGTGTTCTGGAGGCCGGTGTCAGCCATGATTGAACTAAAATGAAATAAAACAACAATTTGTGTGCAAAATTGCATTAAATTGAATATATACAATACTGTGAGATATTACTTCATCAGACCATTTCGAATCACATTACAGGCCTACACCTTTCCAACTGATACTGAAAGTAACAACAAATGTACAATTTTGAATTTTTGTTTTCAAACTAAATCAACAGCCAACTCTTGACACTACTCAATTTGTTTTCTTCATGTATACAAATCCTACAGATCCCTCTATTTTCTTGCACATGTACACACATACAAATTTGTACATGTGACTAATGATGCACTATATGTAGTCCGCACATTCCTATCTACACATGTAACAGTCACGATTATTGAGTTTTCATTATGATAGATTTTTAAATATTACTCCAATGTCCAATGGATTTTTGGTATGTTTACTGTAAAATGTGTACCCAATTTGAATCAGAAAATATTATCAGCTTGACAAATGATGCACATCACTGGAAGTATGTGTGGTCTGCCTGAAGAAGATGGTCCATTTACATTTGATCTTAGTGCTCGCTTCTTACAGATCGTCGTTGTCATCATCTGTGGAATCATCTGTAACAGTCAAACAAGAGAAAGATACAAACTAAATACAACTTTTTAAAAAGAGTTTTAAAAGGTTGCTCTGAGTTCATTAACTCACACCGTTTTACCAACTTGAATTGACAAACCTAGCCCGGTTATCTAAACTCGTTATAATTTATCACTTTTTTTGTTACAAATGAAAAATTGGGCATGAGTTTGGGGCCCTTCTCTCATTGTATCAAATAATTGAGCAATAATGAATTATCGCCCTCCTGTCCACCCATTTAAAAAAAGTACGACTAAGTATTTGTACAAATGAAAAATTCGGCGTGGGATTGGGGCCCTCGTCTCATTTTATAAAATCATGGAGCACTACTGGAAGTCTGAAAGTGGAATATCACCCCCCCCCCCATATGACAAGTATTTATAATTATATTGTATTTGTACAAATGAACCATTTATGAAATTGAGATTTTGATTGTAAATGTAGATCCCTGTTGAATATGTCAGCTTGATGTATGTACCCAAAAGGCCAAATACATTCACGATTACATCAGGTTGATGCATTTTGCACAACAAACTGACAGGATAAGGCTATATACAAATTAACAAACCGTCAACTCAAGAACAACAATGTAAAAACTTAAAAGCACAACCACATTCCACAAAATGTCAGATTAACATTTCTAATTGTAGCCAAAATTTTAGTTGGAAATTGGGTTCATACTCAAAATATTATTTCAATGTTTGCTTACCATCTTTGGGGGGATTTTTAGCAAGCCTTTCTTCAGTCTTGTTGAGTTTAATCACATCTGTGAATCTCAGTGGTAGCACTCACGGTGATTTTGATAGCATAGCCGCCAATGCTCACGTCACGATCTTGAAAATCAGCTAAGATTTTGAGCTCTCTATACAGTATTTTGAAGTGACATCTCTAGCTAATGCACCATAGATACCTGGTAAAACACTCCACCTTAAAACACAGTCCTTGAATTTGGCAAAAGAGCTGTCAGAAAAAGATGAAATATTCGTGTTTTACCGTGCACACACATGCACACAACAAGTGAGTGTGGGAGCAGCCATGTTTGTGCAGTGTGTAACCATGATGTAACCAGACCACAGATCAGCAGCTGTGATTGGTCAATTAAGGTTTGACCTGGAAATACGGTCCAATTAGATAAGCTCTTTTAAGAGCAGTGGGTAATTATTTTTTTTAGTTTTTCTTAAATTATGACAGTTTGTGCAAGAAGAACCAAAAAGAACAAGTCAATCTTGATTCAGTACATATTTATACTAACTATTTCAGAGAAATTAACTTATACCATTGACCATGTGAACAAGCATGCATCTAAATTGGCCACGGCCCATGGTCTAAATGCCTTAGCAATTAATTTGAGCACTTGATGCCAGGTAACAGGCGGCGAAACAATTGTGTTCATTGTAACCTTATGAACAATAATCACAATAAGAATTACCGCTGGCCGTTAACGGGAGGCACTAATTGTTTCCTTGGGATTGATCACTTATAAATTCGAAATAATAGCCCATTCAAAGACAATCTTAACGAAAATGACTACAGTTGTACGTACAAAACAAGCCTTTGGGTATCTTTAGAAATTTTGTTTCAGCAAACTTGGTAGGTGCAAGGACCAGAGAATTATCTCTGCCCGTGCAATGTCAGTGATATTGTCCCTGTGCTTGATATTCTTCTTCTTATTATTATTATTCTTCTTCTCCTTCTTCTTCAGTTTAAAGTCAGGCCGTTTGCGAAACAACGGCCTGGGCCATGGGATCCTTAAATTGATTTTTGGAGCGCCACGGAGAGCGCTATGGGCCGTATAGACCAATTAGTCCGGGAGCCCAGCGAGGTTTAATGAAAAGGTTTGAAGTGTGGGAAATGTAGCACCCATTGAGGGAACTTCAAAATGTGAATTCTTAAGTAAACCGAGAGTGGTGTGTTGGGAAGGGTAGCCCCCTCAACTCACCCAGAAAATCGAGTTAGTCAACATGTTGAGTGCAAGAACAAATTCTTCGTGGATTGACATGCTGTGGTCCACTGAATATCAATATTGGTGTTAAGTCTAACTAAAAAGGCCCACAATTAGCACTAATTACATGTTTAATCAACATTTTGAGAACAAGGAAGAAACAAGTGTCAATGTGTACATTACACTGTGCTGACTCAAAATCCAGGTGGTCCCTCCCCCTTGAAATAATCATCTTACTTCTATTGCCAGTCGTGCACACACACTGCTATTGTTACTTGCTGTAGGTGTTATTATGTGTATTCGTCTCTTGTAAAGCTGTTGTTATGTTTTGTTTCTTTTTTTGTGGGCTGTTCCTTGACAAGCCCCGCTTTTTGGAACGTGTCTCCATATTTGTTTGTGTTAACTGTAAAATTATTATATTTCTTAATGATGTCAGGTGGAAATAAATGTTAATAATAATACAAATAATAGTGGCTTCTTATATATCGCTCATATCCGTCACTCAGTGACGCTCAAGGCGCTTCAACAGTCAGTATTTTCCTGCAAGGTATATATGTGGAGCTACTTTTTGAAGTTTGAGACATATTCCTTACATAGCACAATGTAATGATTTACAAGGTGCTGTGGCGCAATATGCTGCCAATCAAACCAGGAACACCGGGGCGAGCCCCTTCTCTTTTCGATGAGTGCACTGGGTTCTTTTACGTGCATTACACAACACACGGGACCATCGGCTTTACGTTCAATCCGAAGGACGAATCAATAATGGTTAAGTGTCTTGCTTAAGGACACAAGTGTCACGACTGGGACTCGAACCCACACTCTGCTGAACAGAAACATCAGAGCTTGAATCCGGTGCTCTTATCCGCTCGGCCACGACACGCCACGCCACGACATGTTGCTTTGAATTGAATTGAATTGAATTGAATTATCACAATCACGTATTATAATTTTGTATGCATCTCTAATGTGGAAAATAGTCGACTTTTGTTACATGCTTCATTGTCATTATTTTAAAGAAAAACGGTCTAACGAAACATTATTTCGAGGCAACGAAATCATATTTCGAGGGAACGAAGTACGTTTGTGCACCGGCTTTCAGTAAGTGGCTGAGCTTTTTGTGTAAGCAGCCACAGAATGAAAACATAAATATTAACAATTGTCACTCTATGGACTGAGTAAAAAGCGTTTGTTTAGTTGTGGATGTTGTCAGTTTGTGGATTTGTCTATAAGCTGTTTGACCTGAGAGTGACATTATGTGCATTAACTTTTATTTTTCATAATATCTATAATGGCTTACATCTTCCTTAATGTACTTATTTTGGTTATACAAATGTTGCAAATTTTGTTCCCGTTTTGTTCCCTGAGCAAAACGAGGACATTTCAATCTGGCTATAAACGTTATTGGTATTTCGGTAACATATGGCATTGCAATTGTAGTATCGTGAATAGTTGAAGTAGCCATTGACTATTCCACACAACGATTGTGTAATGTCTTTTCAAATAAGTTACCCACAAACTGACACTTTTTTGTTGAATATCAAACATGTGTACATAAGTGTTGTCTATGAGGTCAACCCTGAAAAACAAAACAAGTCTTAGGTGGTGAATGCAATAAGACACCCTTTTCTTGTTTTATCATTATTTTTGCATCGACATGTACGCCTCCATATAAAGAGACACATAAGAATACCTATCCACGTGAGCCATCAGCCTGTAAGTATCCCCTTAAGCCAACTTGAACAAATAAACAAACACATGTAAATATATATAAACAAAAAAAAACAAAAAATGGTTAGCTGTGTGGCCTTCTAGCCAAATGACCGCCCATCCATAACATGTCGTAGGGGGAACGTTTATTAGCTTGGGTTTGGAGAGAGAACAAAAGTAACAACACAAAAAAACTAGTGAGTAATTAGTATGCGTTGGTGTCAAGACAAAGGTAATCGTTTATATGGATCAATTTTAATTGTCCTCCTTCATAGTTGAATTGTAAACAACGCAAAGCTAATGATTAAGATAATCTGTTGCTCTTTCAAACACCACGCTCATTTGTAACCCCAACAGTGTACTTTTCTTTCATCATGATGATTCTGTCAAACCCTAATGCCTTAGCAATTAATTTGAGCACTTGATGCCAGGTAACAGGCGGCGAAACAATTGTGTTCATTGTAACCTTATGAACAATAATCACAATAAGAATTACCGCTGGCCGTTAACGGGAGGCACTAATTGTTTCCTTGTCAGATTAACATTTCTAATTGTAGCCAAAATTTTAGTTGGAAATTGGGTTCATACTCAAAATATTATTTCAATGTTTGCTTACCATCTTTGGGGGGATTTTTAGCAAGCCTTTCTTCAGTCTTGTTGAGTTTAATCACATCTGTGAATCTCAGTGGTAGCACTCACGGTGATTTTGATAGCATAGCCGCCAATGCTCACGTCACGATCTTGAAAATCAGCTAAGATTTTGAGCTCTCTATACAGTATTTTGAAGTGACATCTCTAGCTAATGCACCATAGATACCTGGTAAAACACTCCACCTTAAAACACAGTCCTTGAATTTGGCAAAAGAGCTGTCAGAAAAAGATGAAATATTCGTGTTTTACCGTGCACACACATGCACACAACATGTGAGTGTGGGAGCAGCCATGTTTGTGCAGTGTGTAACCATGATGTAACCAGACCACAGATCAGCAGCTGTGATTGGTCAATTAAGGTTTGACCTGGAAATACGGACCAATTAGATAAGCTCTTTTAAGAGCAGTGGGTAATTAATTTTTTTAGTTTTTCTTAAATTATGACAGTTTGTGCAAGAAGAACCAAAAAGAACAAGTCAATCTTGATTCAGTACATATTTATACTAACTATTTCAGAGAAATTAACTTATACCATTGACCATGTGAACAAGCATGCATCTAAATTGGCCACGGCCCATGGTCTAAATGCCTTAGCAATTAATTTGAGCACTTGATGCCAGGTAACAGGCGGCGAAACAATTGTGTTCATTGTAACCCTGTGAACAATAATCACAATAAGAATTACCGCTGGCCGTTAACGGGAGGCACTAATTGTTTCCTTGGGATTGATCACTTATAAATTCGAAATAATAGCCCATTCAAAGACAATCTTAACGAAAATGACTACAGTTGTACGTACAAAACAAGCCTTTGGGTATCTTTAGAAATTTTGTTTCAGCAAACTTGGTCGGTGCAAGGACCAGAGAATTATCTCTGCCCGTGCAATGTCAGTGATATTGTCCCTGTGCTTGATATTCTTCTTCTTCTTCTTCTTCTTATTCTTCTTCTCTCTTCTTCAGTTTAAAGTCAGGCCGTTTGCGAAACAACGGCCTGGGCCATGGGATCCTTAAATTGATTTTTTGAGCGTCACGGAGAGCGCTATAGGCTGTAGAGACCAATTAGTACGGGAGCCCAGCGAGGTTTAATGAAAAGGTTTGAAGTGTGTGATATGTAGCACCCATTGAGGGAACTTCAAATCGTGAACTCTTAAGTACACCGAGAGTGGTGCGTTGGGAAGCGTAGCCCCCTAAACTCACCCAGAAAATCGAGTTAGTCAAAAAGTTGAGTGCAATAACGAATTCTTCGTGGATTGACAGGCTATGGTCCACTGAATATCAATATTGGTGTTAAGTCTAATTAAAAAGGCCCACAATTAGCACTAATTACACGTTTAATCAACATTTTGAGAACAAGGAAGAAACAAGTGTCAATGTGTACATTACACTGCGCTGACTCAAAATCCAGGTGCCCCCCCCTTGAAATAATTATCATCCTACTTCTGTTGCCAGTCATTGTGCACACAACACACACACACACACACTCACACACACACTGTTATTGTTACTTGATGTAGGTGTTATTAGGCTATGTGTATTCGTCTATTGTAAAACTATTTTTTTTTTTTTTTTTTTTTTTTTTTTTGTGGGCTGTTCTTTGACAAGCCCCGCTTTTTTGGAACTTGTCTCCATATTTGTTTATATTAACTGTAATATTTATATATTTCTTAATGATGTCAGGTGGAATAAAATGTTGCTTTGAATTAAAATTGAATTGAATTGAATTATCACAATCACTTATTATAATTTTGTATGCATCTCTAATGTGGAAAATAGTCGACTTTTGTTACATGCTTCATTCACATTATTTTAAAGGAACACGGTCTAATGATGATGATAGTAGAAAACATCCCTTGAAATATTTCTGTCTGAAATGCCATCTTTGATGAGAAATGAATAAACTAATTTTCCGATTGGAGTTTATCGCTCAGTGAGCGTTTTATTCATTTGTTGAATCTATATGATTTCATGCAAATGTGTAATCGGTTTTTCACTATTTTCTCGTGACCCAGATGGCCGATCGATCTCAAACTTCTACAGGTTTGTCAGTTTATGTATATGGTGGATTACATAAAGTGCTTACACTGCCAGCAACTGTTTTGTTAGCAAAAACCAATTATGTAATGATCCTTAAACCATTTTTAATCTTTGAGTTACATTTGATTAATATACATGTTATTGTCCTACCAGATAGATATACGTTTGTGCTGTTTGTGCATTAATGAACTTCGGATGGACTAATGAAAAACTGCATGAAAACACGGCATGCAACTGCACATAATGTACGGATAAATATTATTTCGTTCCCTCGAAGTATTATTTCAAATATATTTAGTTTTCCCCTTGAAATACTGTTTCGTTCCCTCGAAAAAATGCTTCGAGGGAACGAAACATTATTTCGGAGCAACGAAATCATAATTCGAGGGAACGAAATAAGTTTATTCGGGGGAAAGAAAACCTGACCTATACGTTTGTGCAACGGCTTCCCGTAAGTGGCTGAGCTTTTTGTATGAGCAGAAACAGAATGACAACATAAACATCAACAAGTTGTCACTCTATGGACTGAGTAAAAAGCGTTTGTTTAGTTGTGGATGATGTCAGTTTGTGGATTTGTCTTGAAGTTTTTTGACCTGAGAGTGACATTATGTGCAATAACTTTTAGTTTTCATAATATCTATAATGGCTTATATCTTCCTCAATGTACTTATTTTGGTTATACAAATGTTGTCAATTTTGTTCCCGTTTTGACCCCTGAGCAAAACGAGGACATTTCAATCTGGCTATAAACGTTATTGGTATTTCGGTAACATATGGCATTGCATTTGTAGTATCGTGAATAGTTGAAGTAGCCATTGACTATTCCACACAACGATTGTGTAATGTCTTTTCAAATAAGTTACCCACAAACTGACACTTTTTTGTTGAATATCAAACATGTGTACATAAGTGTTGTCTATGAGGTCAACCCTGAAAAACAAAACAAGTCTTAGGTGGTGAATGCAATAAGACACCCTTTTCTTGTTTTATCATTATTTTTGCATTGACTCGTACGCCTCCATATACAGAGACAAATAAGAATACCTATCCACGTTAGCCATCAGCCTGTAAGTATGCCCTTAAGCCAACTTGAACAAATAAACAAACACATGTAAATATATATAAACAAAAAAAACAAAAAATGGTTAGCTGTGTAGCCTTCTAGCCAAATGACCGCCCATCCATAACATGTCGTAGGAGGGAACGTTTATTAGCTTGGGTTTGGAGAGAGAACAAAAGTAACAACACAAAAAAAAAACTAGTGAGTAATTAGTATGCGTTGGTGTCAAGACAAAGGTAATCGTTTATATGGATCAATTTTAATTGTCCTCCTTCATAGTTGAATTGTAAACAATGCAACGCTAATGATTAAGATAATCTGTTGCTCTTTCAAACACCACGCTCATTTGTAAAACCAAAAGTGTACTTTTCTTTCATCATGATGATTCTGTCAAACCCTAATGCCTTAGCAATTAGTTTGAGCACTTGGTGCCAGGTAACAGGCGGCGAAACAATTGTGTTCATTGTAACCTTATGAACAATAATCACAATAAGAATTACCGCTGTAGGTTAACGGGAGGCACTAATTGTTCCATTGGGACTGATCACTTCAAAATTCTAAATAATAGGCTATTCAAAAACAATATTAACGAAAATAACAACAGTTGTACGGACAAAACAAGCCTTTGGGTATCTTTGAAAATTTGTTTCAGCAAACTTGTTCGGTGCAGGGACCAGAGAATTTACTTCTGTTCTTGTGAAAATTCAACCCTAATTTGAGAATATGGGTAAAGAAAGTTTAGCCGCGAGTGTTCTCGCTGTCCATAAAGTTACACGGCCCTTGTGTCCTGATTTCATTGTGGGCTTTGAAAGCCCATTAGTTTTTTTTTTACTTGAGCTATCAGCGAAACAGTAGCTTACAGCTTTGGGTCATTCAGGTTTACACCGCATTACCCACAACATTTTCGCTGACATGCACCAATAACCGCCCTCAATTATTGTTGTTAATTGCATTTCATGGTTGGAACTTCCAAGTCTTTAAGAAAGAAATCAACCACTTAATTGAAAGTGACTTTTCTTGTCTTTTATTTTTTATTTGATTGAAAAGTTTTGTTCGTGGTTGGTATTCCCCTGACCACAAAAATATAATGAGGAAACCAAGTGATATGTTGAGGGAACAAAACAATATTTCGAGGATTTTTTTTTTTTTTTTTTTTTTTTTTTTACCTTTCAATATATTATTAATCTGTCCCTTTTGTGGCTCCGTACCACTGGACTTGTGTAGGAATGGAAACAAGGTTTACATGATTATGACAATTACAATTCTGACTTTTTAACTGAGCGGTAATGTTTTACTTAATTTTGAAACTAAAGTTACACGTTGCCTTGAATCGGCCGAGTTGGTCTATAAAAAGCGTTTGTAAACCGTTTGTTATAAAATGCATAATTTATGGTTAGAAACATGTTTTAAAAGAAGAATATAATGATCCACACAAATGTGCCTCGAAATTGCTTGGATTTCCCATTACATCGTGAACTAACACAGTCGGCCATTTTATGGAGTCAAACTTTTGACTCCACAAAATGGCCGACCGTGTTAGTTCGCAAAGTTTAAGAAAAACCACGAAATTTCGAGGCATATTTGTGTGGATCATTGTCTTCTACTTTTAAAACATCTTACTAACCATATATGCACTTTATAACAAACGGTTACAAACGCTTTTTTACAGACCAACTCGACCGATCCAAGGTAACGTGTACCTGTAATGCACACACAGCAAAAACATGTAGGACGTTGACGTGTACATTAATTTCAATTATGATTTATAGTTACAATATGTTAATAAAACATGTAACAAGTGGTCGGTTTTTCTTTTCAAAAATCGATGTTGCATACCAAAATAAATGATTTAGATAAACCATTTGTTTATAGTGATTTACAGTTACGTTCAAGGGTCATTATTACTGATGATTATTGAATTGACGTTGTTGACATTTGACACTTTAAAGTATATTCAGTATATTAACAATATCAAACGTTTACGAATAAATTCTAGCACGTATTTCGATATCTCTATATTTTATTTACCTAGGGCCTGATGGAGATGATAAAGACGATAATCGAGGTCCACGGCGCGCTGAACTTTGACTAAAAGTGTCAATGACCAAGTCAAAGTTAACTTTGTTCAGAGAAATCGCGCTCCATGTTAGTATGGCTAACGAGGAAAGCCTTTTTCAGAGAAATCGCGCTCCATGTTAGTATGGCTAACGAGGAAAGCCTTTTTATCGGTCATTGTGGATCTGAAGTAGGTTTTGGTTCGCTTTAGAAAAGCATATTTTATTTGATTTATTTATTTTTTTTTTATAAATAATACAACTCTGGAATGCCAGATTGAAAAATAGTTGTCCTATGGATTGCCCATGACAAGCTCATGAAACATTACACAACGGTGACATCGGTGGTGGAATCTAGCATGTCATTTTTTTTTTTTGAGTGTGTGGGCATTTCAGAAGACTAGTTTATTTTAAAAGAAAATAAATAGAAACAAAAAAGACCGGAAGACACAAAACAAGTTCAAATCTAACTTGTTCATTGTTTAATCATAACAAGGTGTAGAAAGAAACCAATATTAAAATGAGAAGATGTAAGAGATTATGATACAACTCGCTGAGTTGTGTAAACAAAGAGTTGTAATCCAACTAATGGTCTATTGACAAAAGATACACATGTGGGCTAATATATAATAAAAAAAGGTGTTTTAATTTATTGTATTTAGTCAAAAGGGTTTATACCTAATCATTTGAGTGATTTAAAAGTGATTGTGTTCTCCGCGAAAACGTGTTACACGCTAATATCAAAACAAACACTTGAAAAGTGCCCGATGGGCGCAGAATGTGTATTTTTTATGGGGTCATGGAGGGTTAACCCAGGAAAATGTTTAATACTAAAAACAAAGTAGTTACAGAAGCACAGGGAACCATTCAAATGTCTCTCAGCCTCTTGAAATTAAGTAAAACAATATTTGCAGTTAAACTGATTTTTGTTTATTAAGATTATTAGGAAGGTAGTGGATAAATTGTTAAAAGACATGTTTCGCGTCCTCGCCCGTTTCCTTTTTTGAGCGCACCTGGATTAATTGTTCAGTCTCCCTTAAACATTACAACAAATCCGTCGGAAAATAATTACTTGCGGGTTCGTAGTTTGTAGTTTTCTATATGGACCCTCTCGGTTATTTTCTACATCGTGTAGCTACCGTGCCGTTGCTAAATATGTCTTCGCATGAGTCTATGAAGCCTCAATCATCATAAGTTCAACATCTTTGACGTTGTGATTGGGGCTGTTGAAGTGGATGGAGACGGGGTACTGTTTCTTGGTCTTTATGGAAGAGACATGGTTCGCAAAGCGAAGACTAAGTTTGGTCTTAGTCTCTCCCACATATTTGGGGACGATGTCACACCAAATGACAACTGGGGTCCGAGAGTTAAAAAAATCCGCAGTACTTTAGATAAATGGCAAGTCTGTTATTGTAAACATTTTGATTGGGCCGTGTATAAATTACCTCGGCAGCGTGTTAACCTGTCCCGTGGAAACTGTGAAAAAGATGAATGGTATGATTTGTAATTTCTTCTGGGATGGTAAAATCGAAAAAATTAAGAGGGCTACCATCATTGGTCCAAAAGACCTAGGTGGAATGGGTCTTGTTGACATTAACTGAAAATTAATGAGCCTCAAATTAAACTGGCTAGCTCGCTACCCCTCATCTCAAGGAAAATGGAAATATTTATTTGACTATTGGATCAATAAAGCTAGCGCCAATGATCACTTGGGATGGTATATTTTTGCCAATCAGAAAAGAGCTCTGAAAACCACGTCCTTTTATATTGATGCGATCAATGCTTTTGATAAAGCAGGAGGTATTTTGGATTGTAAGCATTCTAGTGTTTTAGAAACAAGAGAAATGCCTTTGTGGAATAATGTTAGCGTCACCAAGGACAACGTCACTTTTGGTAGTACCTTGCTTAAATCCTTTGGTATTAACAGGATGAAACATATTGTGAAACAAGGTAGACTGATCTCTTTTAAAGAAATTGCTAAAATTTGTGCATTACGTAATATTAATGCCGGTAGAATGTTAGGTCGCCTTAAGCAGCATGTGGATTATAACCTAATTGAAGAAACAAGAGAAGGTCCAGCTACCCCTTTATGTAATTGGTTAGTCATTAAAGAATACAACGGAGATGAGTCTGTTCCGATATATCTAACTAAAGCCAAGACCAACTACGTCAATCTGATTAGGAAAAAAGCTGTCGTTCCTAGAGTTCAACCAATTTGGCAGAACATATTCTGTATAAGTCAAGATCTTGATTGGTCTGCGATATGGATTAGCGATTTTAAGAACTTCTTGATGGATCCCGATGATAAACATTTTATGTACGAACTTAGACACAGAATTTTACCTACTAAAGATGTTTTGCTTAAAATTGGTATTGTTAGAGAAGTAACTTGCCCGCTTTGTAACGTAGAAAGAGAAACTCATGAGCATATTTTCATTTACTGTCCTCACACATTGGATGCTTGGATTTTTGTAGAAAGACTGCTTAGAAAATATACAGGTAACAAACATTTTTATTTAAACGACTCTAACAGAATTCTTGGGTATGCATTAAAACCGGTTAAGGCCATCGTTGTAGCTAAACTGCTAAGGCTGATCTGGAATATACGATGCAAAAAGGTGTTTAACAGTTATTCCAGACCAGCAGAAATCGACATCATCTCTCAGTTAAAGATATCTCTGAAATATTTTCTTCGTATGGAAAAGACCAGATTAAGTCCAGAATCGTTTGAAACTTGTTACACTAGAAATAATGCATTGTGTTTCACCACTAATGATGAGGTCAAGTTTAATTACTGATTGCCTGTTTCAACAAGGGCCATGTTCTTTCATTTGACCCTTATGTATACTGTGCTCATAATTTTTGTTTTCATGTCAGCATATTGTTTTTTCCCGAACCACGTGATTATGTCACGCTAAATTGTAGATATTTATATATATATATATATATTCAAGGTATTTATTTAACTATTTAATTATTTTTGTCTTATGATTAATGTTGTTATATTTTTGTGCTACTTCATGTTACTTACTGAGCCTGTTATATATTAGAAGTATTTACTATTTACTATTTTGATAGTGTTTTTATTTGATGTATGCTTTTGCTGATATTGTTGAATAAACGGAGTAACATAACTCCACATCAAGAGAAAAACAAAAAAATAAAAAAATAAAAAAATAAATAAATAAATAAAGAAAGAAAGAAATAAAGAAATAAAGAAATAAATAAACATTGTTGTGTGTTTACACAAATTATGATAATCAGTTTTGCGCACGATTTTCTCCTATTTCGTGTGGTGCGACCCGTATTGAGTAACTAATGTAGAACACGGCGGCTGATTATTAACTAGTCACCAATCTGCACTTCAAGCACGCAACATCATTTTACTATTTCAGCAAAGAAGGACACCTAGAATGAAGAAGCATTTAGGATTGAGTTCTTTAAATACACTAATTGTGTTATCAACCTTTTTGTTTCATGGTAAGTAGTGATTAAATTCTTAGATCTTTCCTAATTATTTTGCAGAAACCAAAATTAATTTATTTGAATCAATATTCATACAGTTTGTTGCGACATAGGCTACCTTAGCTACTTTATGCAAAATTGTTTTTGGTTCATTGTCAGAACGGAGAGAACAACTACAGCTAAAGATTCACAACCTAAATAAAATCCTTGTAATTTCCTTTAATATTACAGAAGTTGTAGCTGATGTGTGTTACGTCGGTCAAGAAAAAGACGGTACCAGTTACAAATGGGTGTTGGATGTCCGCGACCCGTGCGAGTGCACCGAGATACGTCTCGGGGGAGTCAACACTATTCCCCTGGCAAGCAGATTGGCCAATTCACGGTACATGAAGGATCTAGTCATCGGTGGTGACGTTCAGCGGATCAGAGAGTGGCTGGATTGCCCGGAAAAGACAACCGTTGAAACAGGTACGTCGTAACTAATTGTTCAAAATATCTCTGCAATTATTAGGGGGAAAAAATAATAACAAATTCAAAATCCCTTAGTGAGGGCTGCTGCTGCTACTGCTGACATAATACTATCATTATTTACATTATCTTAACCATTTCGACACCGGTTAGCTCATTTTTAGGTGTTCGTGCAATATGAGCACGAACACCTCTTGTTATTGTTCTGTTTTTAGGTGTTCGTGCAATATGAGCACGAACACCTCTTGTTATTGTTCTGTTTTTTCTTTTTCTTCTCCTTCTTCCACGCAACTCTTCTCTGGATAATAACTCAATATTGAAACTGAATTGAACCTTGAAACTCATCAGACAATTGAACCTCAATAAGAGGACGGCACAGTTGTCATTACGTCATGATGACGTCATCAGGTGTTGAATTACAGGGTTTTTAAAATTGAAAATGACCTTTTGCTTTTTGCTGTATCTCAGCGAATATAAAAGCTATGATGTTCAAAGTTTTTGCATCTGATAGACCAAGGTTGGGGCAATATTTGAAAAGTTAACGCCAAAATCGTACGACCTAAGCTTCCGGGTCGTTACCCTGGGTCGAAGTTCACCTTCGTTTTTTTTCGTCAAAAAACAACTTTCGAGCTTATCTACGGAATAACTCAAGATTGAGATTGAATTGAATGTTGAAACTCAACAAGTAGTTGAACCTCAATATCAAGACAACACATACTTAATTATGTCATGATGACGTCATCGGGCATTGAATTACGTTAGATCAAAGTTTAATATTTGTAAAAATCATAACTCAAAAACTATGATTCGGATTTTGACAATCTACACATCATCGGATAGATCGTTAAAAGTTGGACAAATGCTTCACAGAACCCGTACAATATTTTAACTTACTTCTGATTATAACGCGAGTTGAAAATTTTAGATTATCTTATTTTATTCAAATCTTTAAAACTCTTGATCACTTCAGCATAATTTTTGTATCAGATTGGAGAACAGCAACCCCTCTTAAACTTTTGCACAGAGATAACAACATTATAATCTGATACATCTAGTCAAAACTAAAAAATGAAGCGCACCGTCCTACTCGTACCCCCCCCCACCACTTTCATTGAACACGCATTGTACACATAACGTGTAAGAGCTTTCGCATCCATCGGTGTTACAACATATATTGCACCTCATCGGATAATCCATACACGCTAAATCTACAATGCACGTGAGACTCCACATTTGTATACACTGTACATGTACTGTAGGTATTAATCTTGGCCCAAGACGCCAACGATCGATTGTCGCGCCCTATTATGGCTTGAATTAACCAACTTGATTAGAACAAATGAGAGCTAGTAACACAATACGACCTCCGCTAAGTGTGAATAGCGCCCCCAAGCATGGAATTGGAACAACCACGTGTAGCGTACATTGAAGAGAACACTTTAATGGTAGTCTATTCATGTAGTTCATGTAGCAGCCACTTCGTAAGGGAGTTTCAACCTTTCAGAAAGACCAAATAACTTCCAATCAAACCTCAACAAATTGTTATTAAAATGAAATCCTGATTGTTCTAGAAGACAGCTCATACTGTAAACATCTTTTTGTAGCTATTGCTATTTATTTATTGATAGTTGCTTCTATCAATCAAGTTTTTTTTTTTTCTTCTTCTTCATCTTCTTCTTCCGTGGAACTCTTCTCGGCAACATAACTCAAGATCGAAACTGAATTGAACCTTGAAACTCATCAGACAATTGAACCACAATATGAAGACGGCACAGTTTTCATTACGGATTTTTTTGTATTAGGTTGTAGAACGTTAAGCCTGCTCAAACTGTTGCACAGAAATAACAACATTTTGATTTTTACATCTGGTCGAAAAACGCGCACGTTTAAGTTAACCCGCATTGACGACGCGCGATGGTGAAAGAACACACGTAAACATAGGCTGTACCTGTACAGCCACACATACATCTCACGTAACAGTTGACCGTCAATAAGACGGTCAATTAGGGTCAACCTCCTCTACACGTGCACTGACACGTGCAGTTTCATTGACGTTCTATGTTAAATGCATGTGTGATTATTTTGCACGTAAATGTATTGTGGTGTAGGGACCATGCTGGAATACATTCCGCATCCATCGGTGTTAGAGCTCATATTGCACCCCAGCGGATCATCCATCTAATTATTTGAAAAATTCTTAACTCCTGAACCACACGTTGGATTTTAACAATTCAAACATCATCTGAAAGGTCTTGTTAGACTTATCACGTGCTACACAATATGCGACCCTGTTTGACCTTGACTTCCGGTTAAAGTCCAAAATTGATATTCAATGTTTCATTAATTACAAATCTTGAACCACATGTTTTATTTTTATCATCTATAAGTCATAAGAAAGGACTCAGAAGACTCCATCAACGCTACCAAGTGTGACCTCATTTGACATTGCCTTCCGGTTCAAAACGGAAGTTGAAACTTTATATTTGAAAAAAACAAAAGTTCTGAACCACATATTAGATGTTTACAATCCATCCATCATCTAAAAGGTCTTCATAAACTAATCACGCGCTACACAAAATGTGACCCTTTTTAACCTTGACTTCCGGTCTAAACCGGAAATTGATGTTTAAATTTTGAAAAATTCATAACTCCTGAAACAGGCATTGGATTTTTTCAATCCATATATCATCTGAAAGGTCATAAATAAATTGACACGCACTATTCAAAATGTGACCGGTTTGACCTTGACTTCCGGTAAAAACCGCAAGTTGAAATGTCATGTTATAAAAATTCATAACTTCTGAACCACGTATTGGATTTTTACAATCTAAACATCGTTGGGATGATATGTAACAACTTAAGAAACGATACACAAAGTATGATCTCATATGACTTTGACTTCTGGTTCAAACCGGCAGTTGAAGTTTCATATTGAATGAATATAACTCCTGAACCAGAAATTGGATTGATAAGGTAAAATTTTGTCACCAATTCAATCAATCACAACTTTAATGAAATTACTCACGAACACCTTGTTTTTGTAATTGACAAAAACTGAATTTCTAGTTTCTTTTTCTTCTCCTTCTTCCACGCAACTCTTCTCTGGATAATAACTCAATATTGAAACTGAATTGAACCTTGAAACTCATCAGACAATTGAACCTCAATAAGAGGACGGCACAGTTGTCATTACGTCATGATGACGTCATCAGGTGTTGAATTACAGGGTTTTTAAAATTGAAAATGACCTTTTGCTTTTTGCTGTATCTCAGCGAATATAAAAGCTATGATGTTCAAAGTTTTTGCATCTGATAGACCAAGGTTGGGGCAACATTTGAAAAGTTAACGCCAAAATCGTACGACCTAAGCTTCCGGGTCGTTACCCTGGGTCGAAGTTCACCTTCGTTTTTTTTCGTCAAAAAACAACTTTCGAGCTTATCTACGGAATAACTCAAGATTGAGATTGAATTGAATGTTGAAACTCAACAGATAGTTGAACCTCAATATCAAGACAACACATACTTAATTATGTCATGATGACGTCATCGGGCATTGAATTACGTTAGATCAAAGTTTAATATTTGTAAAAATCATAACTCAAAAACTATGATTCGGATTTTGACAATCTACACATCATCGGATAGATCGTTAAAAGTTGGACAAATGCTTCACAGAACCCGTACAATATTTTAACTTACTTCTGATTATAACGCGAGTTGAAAATTTTAGATTATCTTATTTTATTCAAATCTTTAAAACTCTTGATCACTTCAGCATAATTTTTGTATCAGATTGGAGAACAGCAACCCCTCTTAAACTTTTGCACAGAGATAACAACATTTTGATTTTTACATCTGGTCGAAAAACGCGCACGTTTAAGCTAACCCGCATTGACGACGCGTGATGGTGAAAGAACACACGTAAACATAGGCTGTACCTGTACAGCCACACATACATCTCACGTAACAGTTGACCGTCAATAAGACAGTCAATTAGGGTCAACCTCCTCTACACGTGCACTGACACGTGCAGTTTCATTGACGTTCTATGTTAAATGCATGTGTGATTATTTTGCACATAAATGTATTGTGCTGTGGGGACCATGCTGGAATACATTCCGCATCCGTCGGTGTTAGAGCTCATATTGCACCCCAGCGGATCATCCATCTAATTATTTGAAAAATTCTTAACTCCTGAACCACACGTTGGATTTTAACACTTCAAACATCATCTGAAAGGTCTTGTTAGACTTATCACGTGCTACACAATATGCGACCCTGTTTGACCTTGACTTCCAGTTAAAGTCGGAAATTGATATTTAATGTTTCATTAATTACAAATCCTGAACCACATGTTTTATTTTTATCATCTATAAGTCATAAGAAAGGACTCAGAAGACTCCATCAACGCTACCAAGTGTGACCTCATTTGACATTGCCTTCCGGTTCAAAACGGAAGTTGAAACTTTATATTTGAAAAAATCAAAAGTTCTGAACCACATATTAGATGTTTACAATCCATCCATCATCTAAAAGGTCTTCATAAACTAATCACGCGCTACACAAAATGTGACACTTTTTAACCTCGACTTCCGGTCTAAATCGGAAATTGATGTTTAAATTTTGAAAAATTCATAACTCCTGAAACAGGCATTGGATTTTTTCAATCCATATATCATCTGAAAGGTCATAAAGAAATTGACACGCACTATTCAAAATGTGACCGGTTTGACCTTGACTTCCGGTAAAAACCGCAAGTTGAAATGTCATGTTATAAAAATTCATAACTTCTGAACCACGTATTGGATTTTTACAATCGAAACATCGTTGGGATGATATGTAACAACTTAAGAAACGATACACAAAGTATGATCTCATATGACTTTGACTTCTGGTTCAAACCGGCAGTTGAAGTTTTATATTGAATGAATATAACTCCTGAACCAGAAATTGGATTGATAAGGTAAAATTTTGTCACCAATTCAATCAATCACAACTTTAATGAAATTACTCACGAACACCTTGTTTTTGTAATTGACAAAAACTGAATTTCTAGTTGTCTCTCTGTTTCTACAAATATTTGTTGTACGTGTGCTGTTGTTACTTTGTAATTATTTAGTTTCTTTCCTGTGTTTAATTCTGCATTTGGTGGTTGGTTATATTCTGCTTCTCTTGGAACGGCACATTTGATATAGTGTCATCCAACCTTCAAAACGCGTATGGGGGAACGTGTCCCTCTGCACCCCCTCCCCCCCCCCCCAGTGTTGACGCCCATGCTTAAAGGCCATGTACATTATTGGTAAGATCGAAAAACACAATGTTCACAGATTCACACATAACTTACATGATTTAAAGTAAGTAATGGTAGAAAGGGTTCCTTAAAATTTTTCTGCCTAAAATGCTATCGTTTCTGAGAAACGAGTAAAACAATAGTAATTATCGCGCGCGATAGTTTGAAAAAACAGAAAACACATAAGATCTCTTTTCACTATTTTCTCGTGACCTCGATGACCGATTGAGCTCAAACTTTCACAGGTTTGTTTGTTCATGCATATGTTTAATCACACAAAATGTGGGGACACTGATTTTGAGCTGTTCCCAAAAGTGTACAATACCTTTAAGCGAACCGAGTGGGGTTTGCGTTATTCCCCCTTTAAAACTCCCCCAGAAAAAAATACAATTAATAACCCCAAATTTTAGTGCGAACACAATGTATTCAAAAATTTGAAGGGCTAGGGCCCAAAACCGGGGTTTTAAGCTTTCCATTTATAAGAAAACTCAATGTGGGTGTCAAGTCTAAATAAAAAGGGCCCCTTTTTAATTAGCAATAATAACATTTTTAAATCGACGTTTTGAGTGAAAAGATGAAACAAGTGTCAATGTGTACCTAAAAACTTGCTGATTCCAAATCATCTTCTTAAAAAACATTAATTCGGGTGGTGCCATCTTTGCTTAAAAAAGGGGTTTAAAAGGGGTAAAACAAAGTTAAACAATGCTACCCAAAAATGTACCCAATGAGTTGAAATTTTTAGGGGTTTCCTTGAATGAGTTTTCCCATATTTTAGAGAATCAATATTGGTGGGGAAAAAATAATAAATTAAGAATGCCCTTAACTAGCCCCCTTTAATTAAAAGGGGTTTGAAAAAAAGTTTTAGTGTGTACCTTACACTGAGCTAACTAAAAATTTCAACTACTTCAAAAAAATGTTCAGTGCGCCATCTTTTTTTTCCTTAACAGATTTTCAACAATTTGGTTGAATCAAAATAAATAGTTATTAAAATAAGGTTTTTTTGTGCAACATTTGTTGGGGGAAAAAAAAGGGCCCTGGTCCGCTGGGAAAAAGAAGTGCCAAGTCCCTTTAATTAGCACTAGCTCACGTCGTTTTTAAACAAAAAATAAAGTACAATGGGTTTAAACAAAATGTTAGTGAACACCTTACACTATGTAGAAACGAAATCCACTGTTTTAAGACATTGTTTAATGGTGCCCCCCCTAAAGGGGTCAAATGTCAGCAAACGCCAATTCAATAAACATCCGTAATGATGACACTTGAGAGTAACTGTACCCTCACTCTAAACAATGGTTTATTACAAAAATTGTTTTTAAAATTTTTTATGCATCATCAATTTTTGGGGAAAAAAAGTCGACCACTTGTTACAAGCTTCAAAATTTAAAATAATTATCCACAAATTTATTTTTAAATTTTAAAATTTTCATGTCAACGTCCTACCAGAATGATTTTTACGAGTGTGCTGTGTGTTTCAATAGTTTAAAATGGATGAACTCATGAAAAAAAAAAAAATGCATGAACACCGGCATGAAACTGCAATAAGTCACGTACTTATACCAAATAAATTCTCCATTTTCACCGAGTTGTCTCAAAAAAAAAACAAAATATTACCGTACGTTAAAAAATTTAGAATTGTATAGTTGTTGTTTGTTCAGTTTATGGATTTGTCGTTCAGTTGTTTGACCCCAGAGTGACATTATAATAGCAACAAACAGTTATAAAATATAGCCAATTTTTTTTTGTACATTTTTATCGTTC
>JASTWB010000075.1:0-73096 GCA_032158295.1 Pycnopodia helianthoides
CTTCGAGGCCTTTTGTAACGAAAAAACGGGGGCCGGGTTTTAAAATTTGGGATAGCACCTCCTCGGCTCCTTTTTTTCCTTTAAAATTTTTGCAAATTTTTCCATTTCAGCCCACTTCCCCACATAAAATGGATGGAACCCCAAAAAGGACCAAAGTGATTTTGAATTGAAATGGGTAGGTTTTTTTTTTTCGATTTCAGAAATCATAGTGCATAAAAAGGGTTTTTTAAAATGTACGTTTCCGTTTAAACCCCAAATTTTTCCAGTAAAAGTAATCCCGGGTTTTCCTTGGAAAAAATGAAAAATTTTTATATGACTAGGAAACCCGTACATTTAGTAGCAACGAAGGGCCCAAACACAAAAAGGGTGTTAGGCGATACATTCGCGGTAAAAACCAATTTTTGTTGTACTATTTTTTCCCCCTTGGGCCCCCAAAGGCATTCCATGTTTTAAAAACCCTGCGACCCTTCTTTTTTGTTGCGTTCTTACCGTGTAATTTTTGCCAGTTCAAAGGGGGTTTTAAACCAAATTCATGTTTTAAAAAAGACTATTTTAATGTTATACCAAAAAATTTTAAATTTAATGAATAAAAAAAATCCTTTTAGCAAAATGTCCCTTTGGGCATTCGTAACGAATGGGGACCGTTAACTTGGCAAAAGCGCCTGGCCCGGGTGTGTTTTCCCCCCTTTAGCCATTGTTTCTTTTCAGCCCGCTGCTTTTAAAAATTTTATTGGGGAAAAACCCCAAAAGGGGCCAATGGTTTTTTTTTTTCAATTGAAATGCACTACAAAAATTCCCATTGAGTTTGTCCCATCAAGCGAAAGGGATGGTATTTCGACACCTAGTGAATTTCGTGACTGGTTTTGGCTGTAAATTCACCATAATTATGCAACAATAATGTACCAAATATGAATAAATTAACAATCTATATCAGTTATAAGAAACAATCACAGACTGGGTTTTACCCACAACAAAAATTTATATTAATAAATAAGTTTACGTTAATTGGGAGAAACTCACCATCCGATTTTAGCCTTGATGGCGAACTGTAAGAGCAACTTTTTCTCGCCCGCGCGGTGGCGCACTTTCGCTGCAATTTCACAACGCCCCCTAAACTATGCGCAATAGTTTACACATGACGAGAGGATTAGTAAATCGGGAATCAACACTGTGATCAATGAGGTTAATTAGAATAAATCGAAAATACAACAGGAACAACTTCAAAACAAAAAATGGCCGCCCCATTAGGGTGTAAAAACTGGAGCTTTGTAGATACCCAAGGGTCTACTTCTCAATGTCATCATTCATCCCCATCTGGCACTTCTGGGAGCTTGATCAAACGGGCCACAGGTCGAGTGAGAACTCGGTCGTCGGTCTGTACCTTGACGGCACGTACTCGGCCATCCTCGCCAGGAAGCACTTCCACCACCTTAACCACTGGCCAGCGGCTCTGACTTGCTGGGGGTCGATCATCAGGACGACATCACCCACAGAAAGGTTTGCATCTCACCCCGCCACTTCTGGCGTGCCTGCATGGCCGGTAGGTAAGACTGAAAAAACTCTTTCCAAAATCTCTGGATCAGAACTTGGCATTGTCTCCAACGCTTTTTGCTGAGGGAAAGTCCTCCCCTGGGTAGACAACCTGTGGTGGCGCATGGTCTCGCCGCCCCATGAGTAGCATGAAGGGAGTGATTGGATTTAGGATCAGAGACATCTGAAGACACGTAAAACCCCGGGGTTTGGAATTCATCAGACCTTCCACTTCAACCAGCATGGTATACAATACAGTGGGGGTCACTGTTTGCTTCCCAAGGATGGCGTACAACGCGTTCTTCACTGATCGGATTTCCCGCTCCCAGGTTTCCCACCAAAGTGGGGTGCGACAGGAGGGTTAAACTTAAAACGAACCCTGGTGCCTTGCCAACTTCTCCTGTAAGCTAGGGGACATCTCCTCGAAGGCCTTCTTCAATCTTGAATTTTAGTACAGTGAACCTTTGCAAGCTCTGGATCTCGCTTAAGCGTTGCTCATTTCGAAGAAGAGTCGGCATCACGGAAATTGCCGGACTTCTGAGGTTTTCATCATTTCCCGCCTCCAGAGAAGTGGGGGTTTCCACTCGGCGGATACCATCCACTTCTATATAGGTAGACTGGATTCAAGGATATCTATGGCTCGTTGGTCTTGCTTGGACCGGGTGACTTGCTTTCTCTCAGCATACATTTTGAAGTCATGATGCCATAACTTACAGACACCTTCGTGTAGGGTTGCATCAGAAGGTGTGGGGCCCGACTTTGTAGTTAAGTTCACCACGATGTCGGTGATTCATGGGGGGGGGCCTTGCATCCCCATCCAAGTTTCAGTTCGCACTGCCCACAGGAGCACCTCGGGACCAAAGCGGCTCCCCAACGGAACCACCAGCTCAGGATGATCACTGCCTATTAGTAAAAGGGGCCCGTACTTCTTTACACTCATGCAGGGAACATCCCTCAGATGAGCCCATCTCTTGCGCAAGGCCTGTGCGGGAATGGAATGTTCAGACAGTCTGAGCATTTTGGATGAAAACACATCAGAGATGTTTAATACGGTGTTTGGGTCGTCGGCTGGTGAAACATCTAGCTTGACAATCTTCCCTTTGCATGGTGTACATTCTTCTCTGGCTGTAGCAATAGGCATCACTGCATCCTGACCTCCAAGACCCAATGATTCAGCAGCTTCATCGAGATCATGGTGAAATTGGATGCATCCCCAGTAAACAGTAGGTTTCCAACCCTAGCACCTTTATTATGCAGCGAAATTGGTAGGATTTTCATGCAAACATCCCGGAGGAGCCAAGGGTTGCCATCTCGTAGAAAAGGGGAAAGGTTGGGATCAAATTTTGAATAATAGACCCCATACCCCGGTGAACAAAAAGATCATGAAGGATTGTCAGAGGGGTTTGGTCGCACTCTTGCACGGCTTGCGCAGATCACATCCCGGCCTTCTCTGTGCTTCCGGGCACATTTCCAACAACGATGACCTTTTTAATCCACTTCAACCTGTCAGGAAGTGAAAGCTTCTTGAAATTGAAGCACTGGGACAACCATGTTTCACGTCACAATGAGGACATTCCGGATGAACTTCCTGTCTTTTTGTCGCGGTTTATGGGCATTGCTGTCTTCAGGCTTGATAAAGGGGAGCAGTATGGTGTGAGCGCTGTTCGTACTTTTTGTTAGAATAGAATGTGATTTGGGACCTTTCCCTTCGCTGTGGCTCGGTTGGTGATCTGAGACTCGATTGGTCGATTATCTTCCAACTGCATTTTTTTTGCGAGGGTATATCTGATGTTTCCCGTAACCACTTGTTGATGCCTCAGGGGGAAATTTTCACATCTTTCTCTGCTACTCCCCAGGAAGGTAGTCTGGTGAGCAGGGGAAAGTCTGCTGTACAGAATACAAACAGTGGGGAAATTGGCCTTTAACTCCTGCTGTCCCTCCGGGAGACTTTGAGTTGAGTGACTAATGCCGAGACGGTAGAGCGAACTTCACTAACCCCCTGGAGTCGTAGGCTGGTAGTTTCGGCCCCGACGTGATCTCTTCAATTTGGTTTGATAAGGATCCCATGTCACATACAGTTTCTTCAGCACAGCCATGGCCTTGGTAAAGGACTTCGCATCATGCTCGAGGCCTTTAATATCCTTACATGGTTGACCACTCAGCTTGGACTTAAGGATGAAATATTTCTGAATTTCGCTAAGGTGGACTAGTGGTCTAATTACAGCTATCAACCATCGTCTCGAAACACGATATTCTGACGGATCACCCCCGCTGAAGTGAGGATTCCATGTTCAGTCCACCTGCCGTTGCCACCAGCATGGAGCTAAGCTCATTTGGTTAATTACACGGAATCTGACACGGATGGAACAACTGGGTGCTCTGCAACTACAGCAGATGGAGGTTGTCGTATGGGGTGTGTTGAGTCATTATGGGGACGCCAAGGGAGCTGGGTTGCTAGGTGTAGCAGGAAACGGGCAGCGGGAATTGTCGTCGGGGCCGGTATGGGTGTTGTTTTGATGCTAGGTGTGGGGTTTGGGAGACCACAGACGGGGAGTATCATCAACTCTGTATGTGACACTGGGCTGTGCTGTGGAAAAAGCAGAATTAAAGGTTATTGTTTGAGCGGGCGCAAAGCTAGCGGCTGGGTGCTGGCAGAAAGCGTGCGCACAGGTGCAGCGGAAACGCAAAGCGCAGGCACAGAGCGCAAGCTCGTCTCATCTGGCTTATCGGAAGGTGACTTCACGGTAGGGGGGTCATTGGAATTGACCCCTGGGAGTAGGGTCCAAGGACATGCTGATATTTGTTAAAGAACCCCTATCATTAAAATGCAAAATCATTTTTTCTCCGTCTCAGTTTTAGTGAGGATGGAAGACTCAATTCTGGCTTGAGCAAGGCTAAGTTCTGCCTCTGCGAGTTGTTTCTCAAGTTCTAATTGGCTGGAGAACTCCTGTTTTCTCTTCAGGATCCGTTGTTCCTCCTGATCGGCATCCATGCGGGCTCGTTCTAAAGCCAATTCTTCATCCTCTTGTTCTCTTTGTCGCTGTAGGTACACCCTTTTCTGGTGTGGGGCAAATTCTTCACGGGTCCTTTTGCTTTTGCCAAAAGCTCATTCTCTATTTTCTCTCTTCGGCTCGAGCTTTTGCTTCTATCTCGGCTTTCTTACGGGTGGCAGCTAGCCCCTTTTCCCTGGCAGCAACTTGGATCCGGGCTCTCACAGATAGCAAATGACACTGAGGCTACTTTGTTGGTTTTAATATGGGTTCGGTTGATTTCTTGGAATGGCGGCTTAATATTGATTTTGTTGATCTCTTGAATGCTGGCTCGCTAGGCTTGGAGGGGGTACGTGGCCATCCATGTTATTGGTATCACGTCTGGGTCACCATGAAAAATAAGCTTTGGGGCAGCATTCATCTCAAATAATTATTGGTTCAGTTTAATCACAGTAATCAGTTCAACACAATCAGTTAGGCAAATCAGGAACAGTACGGTTGATTGGTAAATTTGAGGCTAATTGGATCACTCGGAAGGTTTGGTGTGGCTGTTGATCGTGGAATTACTATATAGCGGTAGATTAATTAGTCTGTAAAACCAAAGGAAAAGACACAGGGATTACTAAAACAATTGTGCAAGATAACTATTAGAAGGCGATTAGTATAATCAATTGAAATGCACTACAAAATTCCCCCTTGAGTTTGTGCATCAAGCGAAAGGGATGGTATTTCCGACACCTAGTGAATCGTGACTGGTTTTGGCTGTAAATTCAAACCCTAATTATGCAACAATAATGTACCAATATGAGATTTATTAACAATCTATATCAGTTATAAGAAACAATCACAGACTGGGGTTTTTTCACAACATAATTATATTAATCAATAAGTTTACGTTAATTGGAGAAACTCACCATCCGATTTTTGCCTTGATGGCGAACTGTGAGAGCAACTTTTTCTCGCCGGCGGTGGCGCACTTTCGCTGCAATTTCACAAAAAAGCTCATTATTTTCAGTGAATGAGCTCAAGTTTACCTTGGACAAAAGAAATAGTTATTTTGTTTTTGTATTTGTTACAGAACTGTTGTTATGGCTTTGCTGCCCCTGCCAACCCACTTTTGTTTTTTTGTATTATTAATATGTTCTGTCAACAAACTTATCTCACGGCTATTTTTCCCCTTTTCTTGAGAGCACAAACTAATTTATGAGGGGGAAATAAGCATCGTAGACTGTGACCAAATAAATTCCTAACTTTGGCATTGATAGCATGACAAAAAACTCTTGGCCCGATATCCCCTTTGAGGCCTTCGTAACGAAATCCGAAATCGTGACCGTTATATTGGCATAGCACTCTCTCGGCTCTGTTTTCCTCATTTTAGTCATTGTTCTATACAGCCCCCTGCTCATAAAATGTATTGAACCCAAAAAGGACCAATGGATTTTGAATTGAAAAGACTAGTTTTTTTTTCGATTTACAGAAATCATAGTGCATAATAAGGTTTGTACCATGTATCGTTGCCATTTAAGCTCATTGCTTCCATTTAAAAGTAATCCAGTTTACCTTGGACAAAATGAAATGTTATATGACAGGGAACCTGTACTTTAGTAGCAACGAAGGGCCGAGCCAAGGTTGTTAGGCGATACACTTCGCGGGGACACCAAACTTGTTTACTTTTTTTTACCCCTTTGAATAACGACATTCCCCGCCTTTAAACCCTGCGACCCATCATGTAGTTAGTTTTTACGGTAAAGTTGCCAGTTCAGTTTTCAAAACTTATGTTTAAAAAGATTTGGCAGAAAACCCCAAAAATTTTAATCAATGAATAAAAAAAATCAAAATTTCACGCACATGTCCCCCCCCAGGCTTTGTAACGAATTGGGCCGTTAATTGGCATGCGCTCTCGCCCGGCTGTGTTTTCCCCGCTTGAGCCATTGTTCTTTTCAGCCCCCTGCTTTAAAAAAATTTTATGGAAAACCCCCAGGGACCAATGTTTTTTTAATAAAAAATAGGTTTTTTTTTTCACGATTTGCGGGAAATATGATGCAAAAAAAGGTTTGTACCCTGTATTTTTGCAGTTCAAACTCATTATTTTTTATGAATGGCTCAAGTTTACCTGGACAAATGAAATAGTTTTTTGTTTTGTATTTTGTTACAGAACTGTTGTTATGGTTTGCTGCCCTGCCCAACCCCCCTTTTGTTTTTGTAATTAATTTGTTTTGTCAACAAACTTATCTCACGGTATTTCACCATTTTCTTGAGGCACAAACTATTTATAAGGGGGGGAAAAAGATCTAACGTGCCACAAATTCCTACTTTTGGGATTGATAGCATGACCAACCAAGGCCTGATTCCTTCGGGCTTCGTAAACGAAATCGTGACCCTTAATTTTGGGATGCACTCTCTCTCGGCTCTGTTTTCCTCATTTTAGCCTTGTTCATACAGCCCCCTGCCTACATAAAATGTATGGGAACCCAACAAGGGGCCAAGTGATTTTTTAAATTTAAATACCAGGTTTTTTTTCGATTTACAGAAAACATAGTGCTTAATAAGGTTTGTACCCCGTATCGTGCCGTTTAAGCCCATTCTTCCCTAAAATGTAAACAGTTTACCTTGGGGCAAGATAAATGTAATACTAGGCAACTTTTCATTTAGTACAACAAAAGGGGGGACACAAGGTGTTACGATACACTTCGCGGTACACCATTTTTTTTACTATTTTTTCACCTTGGGGCATAACGGCATTCCCGCTTAAACCTGCGACCCATCATGTATTTGCAGTTCTTACCGTGTAATGTTGCCAGTTCAAGTTTAAAACTTCATGTTTAAAAAGACTATTGCATGTTAACCAAAATTGTAAATAATGAATAAAAAAAAACAACACGCACATGTCCCCCCGAGGCATTTTGTAACAATGGGGGCCGTTAATTGGCATAGCGCTCTCGCCCGGCTGGTTTTCCCCGCTTTAGCATTGTTTTTTTTCACCCCCTGCTTTTAAAAAAAATTTGATGGAATCCCACAGGGGCCAAAGTTTTTTTTTTAATGAAAAAAAATAGGTTTTTTTTCACGATTTTCGGAAGTCTGTGCAAAAATGGTTTGTACCGTGTATTTCAGTTCAAGTCATATTTTCAGGAATGGCTCAAGTTTACCTTGGACAAATGAAATAGTTATTTTGGTTTTGTATTTTTTACAAACTGTTGTTTTGTTTGCTGCCCCCCGCCCCCCCCCACTTTTGTTTTTTGTTTTAAATTTAAATTTTTTTTGTCAACAAATTATCCACGGGTATTTCACCCTTTTCTTGAGAGCACAAACAAAAAAAAGGGGGGGGAAAAAACATCTAACTGTGACAAAATTCCTAAATTTGGGATGTAGCAACAACCCAGGCCCATTCCCTTCGAGGCCTTCGTAACGAAAAAAACGTGACCCTTAATTGGATAGCACTCTCTCTCGGCTCTGTTTTCCTTTTTTAGCATTGTTCATACAGCCCACTGCCTACTAAAATGAAAGGGAACCAAAAAGGCCCAAATTTTATTTTGATTGAAATGACCGTTTTTTTTTTGCGATTTCCCCAAATCTAGTGCTAATAAGTTTGTACATGTATCGTTTCCAGTTTAAGCCTTTTCCATAAATGTAATCCGTTTACCTTGGCAAGATGAAATATTTTTTTTCTAGGCAACCTTAAAATTTTGTAGCAACAAGGGCCGACACAAAGGTTTTAGGCATACACTTTGCGGTACACCATCTTGTTTACTATTTTTTCACCCTTGGACAAACGCATTCCACCCTTTAAACCCTCGACCCATCAGTATGTTGGGAGTTTTACCTGTAATGTTTCCAGTTCAAGTTTTCAACACTTATGTTTAAAAACAAAATTTCATGATACCAAAATTGTAATAAAGAATAAAAAAAAACACTGCAGACATTCCCCCCGGGGATTCGTAACGAATGTACCGTTAATTGGGATAGCGCCTGCCCCGGGTGTGTTTTCCCCCCTTTGGGATTGTTCTTTTCAGCCCGCTGCTTTAAAAAAATTTTATGGAATCCCACAGGGGCCAAAGTTTTTTTTAATGAAAAAATAGGTTTGTTTTTTTTACATTTGCGGAAGTCAAATGCAAAAATGGTTTTACCCGGGATTGTTGCGTTCAAACTCATTATTTTCAGTAATGGCTCAAATTTTACCTTTGGGGAAAAGAAATAGTTTTTTTTGTTTTGTATTTTGTTTCAGAACTGTTTTTTTATGGTTTGCTGCCCTGCCAACCCCCCTTTTTTTTTTTATTTTAATTTTTTTTTTTCAACAAACTTTTTCCGGGGATTTCACCATTTTCTTGAGAGCAAAACTAATTTATAGGGGAAAGAGCATCAAACCCGTGCCACTAAAATTTCCCAATTTGGCATTGATAGCATGACCAACTCAAAGGCCCCGATGTCCCTTCGAGGCCTTCGTAACCGAAATCGTGACCCTTTTAAATTTGGGATAGCACTCTCTTCGGCTCTGTTTTCCTTTTACATTGTTCTATCACCCACTGCTACATAAATGTATGGGAAACCAACAAGGCCAAAGTGATTTTTAATTGAAATGACCGTTTTTTTTTCGATTTTTCAGAAATCATAGTGTTATAAGGTTTTGTACCCTGTATCGTTTCCCGTTTAAGCCCATTCTTCCCTAAATGTAAAAACGTTTACCCTTTGGACAAGTGAAATAGTTATATCTAGGCAACCTTTTCATTTAGTAGCAAAAAGGGCCCAGCACAAAGGTGTTAGGCGATACACTTCGCGGTACCCATTTTTTACTATTTTTTACCTTGAAATAACGCATTCCAGCCTTAAACCGCGACCCCCCAGTAGTTGCGTTCTTACCGGTAATGTTCCAGTTCAAGTTAAAACTTCATTTTAAACGACTATTGGCATGAAAACCAAAATTTTCTCAATGAAAAAAAAAAATCACATGCACGCCTTCCCCTCGAGGCATTCGTAACGAAAAGGGGACTTTTAATTTTGGGATAGCGCCCTCGCCGGGTTTTTTTCCCCCCTTGAGCCTTTTTTTTTCGCCCGTCTTTAAAAAAATTTTATGGAATCCCCCAGGGACCCTGTTTTTTTTAAAAAAAAATAGGTTGTTTTTTTCACGATTTCGGAAGTCATGATGCAAAAATGGTTTGTAACGTGTTGTTAGCAGTTCAAGCCATTATTTTTATGAAATTTCCAAGTTTTCCCGGGGACAAATGAAATAGTTATTTGTTTTATGTATTTATGTTAAGAACTGTTGTTATGGGTTGCTGCCCTGCCAACCCCCCTTTTTTTTTCTCGTATAATTAATTTGTTTTGTCAACAAACTTATCTCACGGTATTTCACATTTTCTTTAGGCAAAACAATTTAAAGGGGGAAATGAGCATCCTAACTGTGACCACCCAAATTCCTACTTTGGCATTTATAATGACCAAAAATCAAGGCCTGATGTCACTTCGAGGCCTTCGTTAAAAGAAATCGGACCCTTAAATTGGCATAGCACTCTCTCTCGGCTCTGTTTTCTCATTTTAGCCATTGTTTATACAGCCCACGCCCACATAAAAAAGTATGGAACCAACAAGGACCAATGTGATTTTTAATTGGAAATGACCAGGTTTTTTTGCGATTTACAGAAATCATAGTGCTTAAAAAGGTTTTACATGTACGCTGCCGTTTAAGCCCTTACTTCCCGTAAATGTAATAGTTTACCCGGGCAAAATAAATAGTAATATTCTAGGCAATTTTGCATTTGTAGCAAAAAAAGGGCCCCAGCACAAAAGGGTGTTAGGCGATACACTTGCGGTACACAAACTTGTTGTACTATTTTTCCCCCTCTGAATAACCATTCCAGTCTTAAACCTGCGACCCCTCATGATGTTGAGTTTTACCGTGTAATGTTTCCCTTCAAATTTTCAACACTTTATGTTTAAAAACAGACTATTTCATGTTATACCAAAATTTAACCAATAAAAAAAAAAATCCATGCACGCAATTCCCTCGAGGCATTCGTAAAAATGGGGACCGTTAAAATTTGGGATAGCGCCCGCCCGGGTGGTTTTCCCCCTTTGCATTGTTCTTTTCAGCCCCCTGTTTAAAAATTTATGGAACCCACAGGGCCCAAAGTTTTTTTTTTTTAAAAAAAAAATAGGGTTTTTTTTTTACATTTTCGGAAGTCATGAGATAAAATGGTTTTACCCGGATTGTTGCAGTTCAAGCTCTTATTTTCAGTGAATGGGGTCAAGTTTACCTTGGACAAAAGAAAAAAGTTTTTTTGTGTTTGTATTTTGTTACAGAACTTTGTTATGGTTTTGCTGCCCTGCCCCCCCACTTTTGTTTTTTGTATTATTAAAATTTTTCTGTCAACAAACTTACCACGGCTATTTCACCATTTTCTTTAGAGCACAAACTAATTTATGGGGGGAAATGAGCATCTAGACTGGACCCAATCCTAAATTTGGGATTGATAGCATGAACAACTCAGGCTGATTCCCTTCGGGGCCCTTTGTAACGAAAAAAACGTACCCTTAATTGGCATAGCACCTCCTCGGCCTGTTTTTCCCCCATTTTAGCATTGGGTTTATACCCCACGCCCACATAAATGTATTGAACCCAAGGACCAAGTGATTTTGAATTGAAATGACAGTTTTTTTCGATTTACAGAAATCTAGTGCATAAAAAGGTTTGTACCCTGATCGTTGCCTTTTTAAACTCTTGTTCCATTAAATGAATCCAGTTTACCCTTGGGCAAGATGAAAAGTTATATGATAGCAACCTGTACATTTATACACGAAGGGGGGAGCACAAAGGTTGTTAGGCGATACACTTCGCGGTCACAAAACCCTCTTGTTTACTATTTTTTCACCTTTAGACATAACGAATTCCCCCCTTAAACCTGCGACCCATTGTATTTGCAGTTTACCCGGGAATGTTGCCAGTTCAAGTTTAAAACACTTTATGTTTAAAACAGACTATTGGCATGAATACCAAAAAATTTTAACTCAATGAATAAAAAAAAAAAACACATGCAGCACATTCCCCCCGAGGGGATTCTAACGAATTGGTGACCCTTAAGTTGGCATAGCGCCTCGCCCCGGGTGTGTTTTCCCCCCCTTGAGCCATTTTTCTTTTTTACCGCTGCTTTAAAAAATTTATGGAATCCCACAGGACCAATTTTTTTTTTAATGAAAAAATAGGTTGTTTTTTTCCGATTTGCGGAAGTCTGATGCAAAAAAAAAAAGGTTTGTACCGTGATTGTTCAGTTCAAGTCATTTTTTCAGTGAATGTGCTCAAGTTTACCTGGGGCAAATGAAATAGTTATTTTGTTTTTGTATTTATGTTACAAATGTGTTATGGCTTTGCTGCCCTGCCCAACCCCAAAATTTTTTTTTCCGTATAATTTAAATTTTTTGTAAAAAACTTATCTCACGGGTATTTTACATTTTCTTGAGGCACAAAAAAATTTAAAGGGGGAAATGAGATCCAACTGTGACCCCCAAATTCCCCACTTTGGCATTGATACATGACCAATCAAGCCGATGTCATTCGAGGGCCTTCGTAACGAATCGTGACCGTTAAATTGGCATGCACTTCTCTCGGCTCTGTTTTCCTCATTTTAGCCTTGTTTATCCCCTGCCTACTAAAAGTATGGAACCCAACAAGGACCCAAAGTGATTTTTAATTTAAAAAGACCAGGTTTTTTTTCGATTTACAGAATCATAGTGTTAATAAGGTTTGTACCATGTATCGCTGCCAGTTTAAGCCCCATTATTTCAGTAAATGAAACCAGTTTACCTTGGACAAAATGAAAAAGTAATATTTAGGAATTTTTATTTAGTAGCAAAAAAGGGCCGAGCACAAAGGTGTTAGGCGATACACTTGCGGTACACCCTCTTGTTGTATATTTTTTCACCTTGGACATAAGGCATTCCAGCTTAAACCATGCACCATCATGATGTTGCAGTTCTTTCCGTGAATGTTCAGTTTTAAGTTTCAACCTTCTTTTAAAAAAAACTATTGGCATGATACCAAAAATTTAACTCAATAATAAAAAAAATCACATGCACGCACATTCCCTCGAGGCATTCGTAAAATGGGGACCCCTTAATTGGCAAGCGCCTCGCCCGGCTGTGTTTTTCCCCCTTAGCATTGTTTTTTCAGCCGCTGCTTTTTAAAAATTTTATGGAAACCCACAGGGGAAAAGTTTTTTTTAAAAAGAAAAAATAGGGTTTTTTTTTTACGATTTGCGGAAGTCTGATGAAAAATGGTTGTACGTGATTGTTGCAGTTTAAGTCATTATTTTCAGTAATGGCTCAAGTTTTCCTTTGGGCAAATGAAATAGTTTTTTTGTTTTGTATTTTGTTTCAGAACTTTGTTATGGTTTGCTGCCCCCCCCCAACCCCCCCCCTTTTTTTTTTTTTTAATTAATTTGTTTTTCAACAAATTACTCACGGGTATTTCACCATTTTTTTTGAGAGCACAAACTAATTTATAGGGGGGGAAAACATCCTAACTGTGACCACCAAAAATTCCTAAATTTGCATTGATGCAGACCAACTCAAGGTGATTCCCCCCGAGGCCTTCGTAAACGAAATCGTGACCGTTAAATTTGGGATAGACCCTCCCCGGCTTTTTTCCCATTTTTGCATTGTTTATACAGCCCCCGTAATAAAAAGTATGGAACCCCAAAAAAGGACATGATTTTGAATTGAAATGACCAGGGTTTTTTTTTTGATTTTCAGAAAAATAGTGCTAAAAAGGTTTGTACCATGTATCGTTTCCGTTTAAGCCCTTTTCCATAAAAGTAATCCAGTTTACCTTGGACAAGATGAAAAAAAATTATTTCTAGGCAACCTTCATTTGTGCAAGAAAGGGGCCGAGCCAAAGGTTTTTGGCATAACTTCGCGGGACCCATTTGTTTAAATTTTTTTCACCCTTTAACATAACGCATTCCAGCCCTTAAACCGCACCCATCATGTATGTTGCAGTTCTTTCCGTGTAAGTTCCAGTTCAATTAAACACTTCATGTTTAAAAAAAGACTATTGGCATGTTTACAAAAATTTTAACCAAAGAAAAAAAAAAAATCAATGCCGCACATGTCCCCTGAGCATTCGTAACGAAATGGGGACCGTTAATTGGCAAGGGTTTCCCCCCGGGTGTGTTTTCCCCCCCTTTAGCCATTGTTCTTTCAGCCCCTGCTTTTTAAAAATTTGTGGAATCCCCCAGGGACCCAAAGTTTTTTTTTAAAGAAAAAATAGGTTTTTTTTTTCACGATTTGCGGAAGTCATGATGCAAAAAAATGGTTTGTACCCGGGATTTTAGCGTTCAAGCTATTATTTTCAGTGAATGTCTCAAGTTTACCTGGGGCAAATGAAATAGTTATTTTGTTTTTTATTTTGTTACAGAATGTTGTTTGGTTTGCTGCCCTGCCCAACCCCCCCCTTTGTTTTTTGTATAAATTAAATTTTTTTTGTCAACAAAAATTTTCTCACGGGTATTTCACCATTTTTTTGAGGCACAAATAATTTTTAAAAAAGGGAAAAAAGAGATCCTAACGTGACCACCAAATTCCCACTTGGCATTGATAGCATGACCAACTCGGCCCGATTCCTTTGAGGCCTCGTAACGAAAACGTGGCCCCTTTAAATTGGCATAGCACTCTCTTCGGCTCTGTTTTTTTATTTTTGCATTGTTTTAACAGCCCCTGCCTCATAAAATGTATGAACCCAAAAAGGACCCCTGTGATTTTGAATTGAAAGACAGGTTTTTTTTCGTTTACAGAAATCTTGCTAATAAGGTTTTTACCATGTATCCCGGCAGTTTAAGCCCCTTCTTCCATAAATGTATCCCCGTTTACCTTGGACAAGATAAATAGTAAAATTCTAGGCAACCTTCATTTAGTAGCAACAAGGGCCGAGCACAAAAAGGTTTTTAGGGGTACACTTTGCGGTACACCATCTTGTTTACTATTTTTTTTACCCTTGACTAAGGAAATTTCCCCGCCCTTAAAAACCATGCGCCCTTTTGATGTTGCAGTTTTTTACCCTGTAATGTTCCAGTTCAAGTTTTTAACACTTCATGTTTAAAACAGTTTTTGGCAGAAAACCAAAAAATTTAACTCAATAATAAAAAAAATCACATGCCGCCATTCCCCCTCGAGGCATTCGTAAAATGGTGACCGTTAATTGGCAAGCGCCCGCCCGGGTGGTTTCCCCTTAGCCATTGTTCTTTTCAGCCCCTGCTTTAAAAATTTGATGGAATCCCACAGGGACCCAAAGTTTTTTTTAATGAAAAAATAGTTGTTTTTTCCCATTTCGGAAGTCATGATGAAAAATGGTTTGTACCGTGATGTTGCAGTTTTAAGTCATTATTTTCAGTTTGGCTCAAGTTTACTTGGACAAATGAAATGTTATTTTTGGTTTTGTATTTGTTACAGAACTTTGTTTTTGGTTTGCCCCCGCCAACCCACTTTTTTTTTGTATATTAATTGTTTTGTCAACAAACTTTCTCACGGTATTTCACCATTTTCTTGAGAGCACAATTTTTTTTATAGGGGGAAATGAGCACCTAACTGTGACCCCCAAAATTTCCCCTTTGGGATTTATAGCTGACCAACCAGGCCCGATTCCCTTGAGGGCCCTTTGTAAGAATCGTGACCGTTTTTTTTTGGCATAGCACCCTCCCTTCGGCTCTGTTTTCCTCATTTTTTCATTGTTTATAGGGGCCCTCCCAAAAAATTTGTAGGGGAACCCAAAAGGACCAAAAAGGGTTTTTAAATTTAAAGACTTTTTTTTGCGTTTACAGAAATCATAGTGCAAAAAAGGGGTTTTTACCAGTATCGGCCGTTTAAGCCCATTGCCCTTTTGTAACAGTTTCCGGGTAAATGTTTTGTAGAACCGTTATTTAGGAAAAAAAGGGGCCCCGGAAAAGGTTGTTGGCGTACACTTTGCGGGACACCATCTTTTTACTATTTTTTCCCCTTGACATAACGCATCCAGCCTTTAAAATGCGACCCCCCATGTTGTTGCAGTTTTACCGTGTAATGTTGCCGTTAATTTAAACACTTCATGTTTAAAAAAAAGATATTGCATGTTTTCCAAAAAATTTTAACTCAATGAAAAAAAAAAAAAACACATGCCGCACATGTCCCCTCGAGGGATTCGTAACGAATGGGGACCGTTAATTGGCATGCGCCTTTGCCCGGCTGGTTTTCCCCCTTTGGGTTGTTTTTTCAGCCGCGCTTTTAAAAAATTTTATGGAATCCCCCAAGGGACAATGTTTTTTTTAATAAAAAAATAGGTTTTTTTTCACGTTTGCGGAAATCTGATGCATAAAAAGGTTTTTTACCCTGTATTGTAGCAGTCAAGTCATTATTTTTAGTGAATGGGCTCAAGTTTACTGGACAAATGAAAAAGTTATTTTGTGTTTATTTGTTACAGAACTGTTGTTATGGTTTGCTCCCCTGCCAACCCAAATTTTTTTGTGTTAAAATTTAATTTTTTTTGTCAACAAACTTTCCACGGTATTCACCATTTTCTTGGAGCACAAATAATTTATAAAGGGGGGAAATGACATCCTAAATGGACCACCAAATTCCAAAATTTGGATTGATAGCTGACCAACTAGGCCTGATTCCTTTTGAGGCTTCGTAACGGAAAAACGTGACCGTTAAATTGGCATAGCCTCTCTCTCGGCTCTGTTTTCCCCATTTTACCCTTGTTCTATACAGCCCTGCCTACAAAAATGTAGGGCCCACAAGGGCCCTGTGATTTTTAAATTTAAAAGACGGGTTTTTTTTCGATTTACAGAAATCATGTGCTTTTAAGGTTTGACCTGTATCGTGCAGTTAAACCCATTTTCCATAAATGTAATCCAGTTTACCCTTTGGGCAAGATGAAAAAGTATATGCTAGGCAACCTGTCATTTAGTAGCAACAAAGGGCCGAGCAAAAGGTGTTTGGCGATACACTTGCGGGCACACCTCTTGTTTACTATTTTTCACCCTTTGGGCAAAGACATTCAAGCCTTAAAAACCCTCGACCCCATCATGATTTCAGTTTTACCGTGTAATTTGCCAGTTCAAATTTTCAAAAACTTCATGTTTAAACAGAATTTTCTTAATACCAAAATTTTAACTCAATAATAAAAAAATCACATCACGCACATTTCCCCCCGAGCATTCGTAAAAGGTGACCGTTTTTTTGGGATGCGCAACGCCCGGGGGTGGGTTTTTTCCCCCCTTAGCCATTGTTCTTTTTAGCCCGTGCTTTTTTAAAAAATTTTTGGAATCCCCAGGGACAATGTTTTTAAAAAAAATGGTTTTTTTTTTTCGATTTCGGAAGTCATGATGATAAAATGGGTTTTTACCGTGAAATTGTTGCAGTTCAGCTCATTATTTTCAGTAAAAGGCTCAAGTTTACCTTGGACAAAAGAAAAAGTATTATGGTAGTATTATGTACAGAACTTTGTTAGGCTTTTTTGCCCTGCCAACCCCCCCCTTTTTTTCTCGAAATTAAATTTTTTTTGTCAAAAAAACTTATTCACGGGTATTTCACCCTTTTCTTGAGAGCACAAATAATTTAAAGGGGGAAAGAGCATCAATGTGACCCCCCAAATTCTACTTTGGGATTTATACATGACACAACTCAAGGGTGTGTCCTTTGAGGCCTTGTAACGAAATCGTGACCCTTAAATTGGCATAGGGCCCTCGCTCGGCTTGTTTTCCATTTTGCCATTGTTTTCCCCACTGTTTCATAAAAAATATGGAACCCAAAAAGGGCCAAAGTGATTTTGAATTGAAAGACCGGTTTTTTTTTTTTTTTTCAGAAATCATAGTGCTTTAAAAAGGTTTGTTCCCCGTATCGTTTCCCCTTTAAGCCATTATTCCAGTAAAAAGTAATCCTTTTTCCTTTGGGCAAATGAAATAGTTATAGCTAGGCAACCCTTCATTTAGTGCAAAAAGGGCCGAGCACAAAAGGGTGTTAGGCGATCACTTGCGGTCACACCATCTTTTGTTTCTATTTTTTACCCCTTTTCATAAGGCATTCAGCTTAAAAAATGCGACCCATCATGTATGTTGCAGTTCTTACCGGTATGTTGCCAGTTCAAGTTTTTAAAACTTCATGTTTAAAAACAGGGTTTTTTGGGTGAAAACCAAAATTTAACCAAAATAAAAAAAAAAAACACATGCACGCACATGTCCCCCCGAGCATTGTAAAAATTGTGACCGTTAATTGGCATAGCGCCCGCCCCGGGTGTGTTTTCCCCCTTAGCCATTGTTCTTTTTAGCCCCTGCTTTTAAAATTTGATGGAATCCCACAGGGACAAGTTTTTTTTAATGAAAAAATAGGGTTTTTTTTTACGATTTGGGAAATCATGATGATAAAATGGTTTGTACCGTGATTGTTGCAGTTCAAGTCATTATTTTTAGTAATGGCTCAAGTTTACCTGGGGCAAATGAAATAGTTTTTTATGTGAAAATATTATGTTACAGAACTGTTTTATGGCTTTGCGCCCCTGCAACCCCAAAAATTTTTTCTGTATAATTAAATTTTTTTTTCAACAAACTTACTCAGGGTATTTCCCCATTTTTTGAGAGCACAAATAATTTTAAGGGGGGAAATGAGCATTAATGTGACCAAAATTCCTACTTTGGCATTTATAGCATGACACAATCAAGGGGTGATGTCCTTCAGGGCCCTTTTAACAAATCGTGACCCTTAAAATTGGGATAGCACCTCCTCCCGGGTCTGTTTTCCCCATTTTAGCCCTTGTTCTATACAGCCCACTGCCCAATAAAATGTATGGAAACCCACAAGGACCCCAAGTGATTTTGAATTGAAATGACAGGTTTTTTTTTCGATTTCAGAAATCATAGTGCTTTAAAAAGGTTTTTTCCTTTTATCGTTCAGTTTAAGCCATTTTCCGTAAAAGTAATCCAGTTTCCTTGGACAGATGAAAAAAGTAAATGCTAGGCAACTTCATTTAGTAGCAACAAAGGGCCCAGCACAAAGGATGTTAGGCGATACACTTTGCGGTCACACCATCTTGTTTTTATTTTTTCACCCTTGGGCATAAGGGCATTCCAGCCTTAAACCCTGCGACCCCATGATGTTGCAGTTCTTACCCTTAAAGTTGCCAGTTCAAGTTTTTAACACTTTTTTGTTTAAACAGACTTTTGGGATGAATACCAAAATTTTAACCAATAATAAAAAATCACATGACCACATTCCCCCCGAGCATTCGTAAAAATGGTGACCGTTAATTTGGCAAACGCCCGCCGGGTGGTTTTTCCCCCCTTACCTTGTTCTTTTCAGCCCGCTGCTTTTTAAAAATTTTTTGGAATCCCCCAGGGACATGTTTTTTTAAAAAAAAATAGTTGTTTTTTACGATTGCGGAAGTCATGTGAAAAAAAAAAAAAATGGTTTGTACCCTGAATTGTTGCAGTTCAAGTCTTTTTTCATAAGGCTCAAGTTTATGGGGCAAATGAAAAGTATTATGTGTTGTATTATTTACAGAACTTTGTTTGGCTTTGCTGCCCCTGCCCAAACCCCAAATTTGTTTTGGATAATTTAAATTTTTTTTGTCAACAAATTATCTCCGGGTATTTCACCTTTCTGAGAGACAAATAATTTATAAAAGGGGGGAAAAAAGCATCCTAATGGACCACCAAATTTTCCCATTTGCATTGATACATGACACAACCAAAGGGCCCGATGTCCTTCAGCCTTTGAAAAGAAATCGTGACCCTTAAATTGGCATACACCTCCCGGGTTGTTTTCCTATTTTAGCCCTTTTTATACAGCCCCCTGCTACATTTTAAAGTATGGGAACCCAAAAAAGGACCGTGATTTGAATTGAAATGACAGTTTTTTTGCGATTTACGAAAAATTGCTTTTAAAAAGGTTTGTACCCTGTATGTTTCCCGTTTAAGCCTTTATTCCGTAAAAGTAATCCGTTTCCTTGGACAAGGATGAAATAGTTTTTATGCTAGGGAACCGTCATTTGTAGCAACAAAAGGGCGGCACAAGGTGTTAGGCGATACACTTTGCGGTCACACCATCTTGTTTCTATTTTTTTTACCCTTGGGCATAACCTTTTCCAGCCTTTTTAAAAATGCGACCCCCCTTTTATGTTGAGTTTACCCTGTAAGTTGCCCTTCAAGTTTTAAACCCCCATGTTAAAAAAAACTTTGCGTAAAACCAAAATTTAATCAATAATAAAAAAAATCACATTGCACGCAAAAGTCCCTCGAGCTTCGTAAAAATTTTGACCGTTAATTGGCATAGCGCCCGCCCCCTGTGTTTTCCCCCTTAGCCCTTGTTCTTTTTACCGCTGCTTTTAAAAAAATTTAGGAATCCCAAGGGACCAATGTTTTTTTAATGAAAAAATAGTTGTTTTTTTTCGTTGCGAAGTCATGATGATAAAATGGTTTTGTACCTGATTGTTGGGGTTAAGTCATTATTTTTTAAAAATGCTCAGTTTTCCCGGGGGAAAAGAAAAAGTTATATGTGAGTATTATGTTACAGAACTTTGTTATTTGGGTTTTTCTGCCCCCCCAACCCAAAAATTTTTTCCGTATAATTAAATTTTTTTGTCAACAAACTTTTTCCGTATTTTCACCATTTTCTTGAGAGCAAAATAATTTATAAAGGGGGGGAAGAGCATCCCAACTGTGACCACCAAATTCCCACTTTTGGGATTGATAGCAGACACAACCAAGGCCTAAGTCCTTCGAGGCCTTCGTAACGAAATCGGACCGTTAATTGGCATAGCACCTCCTCGGGTTGTTTTTTTCATTTTAGCCTTGTTCTATACGCCACTGCCTACATAAAAAGTATGGAACCCCCCAAAAGGCAAGTGATTTTTAAATTAAATGACCAGGTTTTTTTTTTCGATTTACAGAAATCATAGTGGGTTTAAAAAAGGTTTGAAAAATGTATCGTTTTCCAGTTTAAAACCATTTTCCCCTAAAAAGTAATCAGTTTTCCTTGGACAGATGAAATAGTTTTTATGCAGGCAACCTTCATTTAGTGCAACAAGGGCCGACCAAAGGTTTTTAGGCGATACATTCGGGTCACCATCTTGTTTATATTTTTTTCACCCTTTTACTAAGGGCATTTTCCCGTTAAAACCCCTGCGACCCCTATGTTGTTTCAGTTTTACCGGGTTTAAAGTTGCCAGTTTTAGTTTCAAACTTCTGTTTAAAACAGACTTGGATGAAAACCAAATTTTAATCAATTAAAAAAAAAAACAATGCACGCACTTTTCCCCCGAGGATTCGTAAAATGGTGACCGTTTAATTGGCATGCGCCCCGCCGGCTGGTTTTTTCCCCCTTTTAGCCATTGTTCTTTTTAGCCGTGCTTTTAAAAATTTTGATGGAAACCCCCAAGGGACAATGTTTTTTTTTAAAGAAAAAATAGTTTTGTTTTTTCGATTTTCGGAACATGATGAAAAAATGGTTTGTACCGTGATTGTTGGGGTTTAATCATTATTTTCAGAATTTGCTCAAGTTTTCCTTGACAAATGAAAAAGTTTTTAAAGTGTTGTATTATTTACAGAACTTTGTTGGCTTTGCTGCCCTGCCAACCCATTTTGTTTTGTATAATTAATTTGTTTTTTTTAACAAACTTTTTCCGGTATTTCACCATTTTCTTGAGAGCAAAATAATTTATAGGGGAAATGAGCATCCTAATGTGACCACCAAATTCCTACTTTGGGATTGTAGCATGACACAATCAGGGCCCATGTCCTTCGAGGCCTTCTAACGAAACGTGACCGTTAAAATTTGGGATAGCACCCTCTCGGGTCTGTTTTCCTCATTTTAGCCTTGTTTATACAGCCCGCTACATAAAGTATGGACCCAAAAAGGACAAAGTGATTTTGAATTAATGACCCCGGTTTTTTTGGGTTTCGAAATCATGTGCTAATAAGGTTTGTAATGTCGTTGCCAGTTTAAGATTTTTCCCTAATGTAATCCTTTACCTTGGACAAATGAAAAGTTTTATGTAGGAACCTTCATTTAGTAGCAACAAGGGCCGAGCACAAAATTGGTTTGGCGATACACTTCCCGGTCACACCATCTTGTGTTCTATTTTCACCCTTTTGACTAACGGCATTCCCTGCCTTAAACCCTGCGACCCATCATGTTGTTGCAGTTCTACCCTGTAATGTTGCCCGTTAAGTTTAAAAACTTCATGTTTAAAACGACTATTGGCATGAATACCAAAAATTTTTAATCAATAATAAAAAAAAATCACATGCAGCAATGTCCCCCCCGAGGCATTCGTAAAAATGGGGACCGTTAATTGGTAGCGCCCGCCCGGCTGTGTTTTCCCCCTTAGCCATTGTTTTTTCAGCCGCTCTTTTAAAAAATTTGGGAATCCACAGGGAACCCAATGTTTTTTTAAAAGAAAAAAATAGTTTTTTTTTTTTTTACGATTTTCGGAAGTCATATGAAAAAAAGGTTTTTACCCTGATTGTTGCAGTTTAAGCATTATTTTCAGTGAATGTGTCAAGTTTTCCTGGGGCAAATGAAATAGTTATTTTGTGGTATTTTGTTACAGAACTGTTTTTTAGGCTTTGCTGCCCCTGCCAACCCAAATTTGTTTCTGTTAAAATTTGTTTTGTCAACAATTATTCACGGGGTATTTCACCTTTTTTTTTGAGAGAAAATTAAATTTTAAAGGGGGGAAAAGAGATCCTAACTGGACCACCCAAAATTTCCCACTTTTGGATTGATACATGACACAAATCAAGCCCAAAGTCCTTCGAGGCCTTCGTAACGAAATCGGTCCGTTTAAAATTTGGGATAGACCTCCCGGGTCTGTTTTTCCCCATTTTGCCTTGTTCTATACAGCCCCCCTGCCCACATAAAAAGTATGGGAAACCCCCCAAGGACCAATTATTTTGAAATTAAAAGACCCCGTTTTTTTTTTCGAAATTTTCAGAAAAATAGGTTTAAAAAGGTTTGTACCATGTATCGTGCCCCTTTAAGCCTTCTTCCCTAAATGTAATCCGTTTACCTTGGACAAAAGAAAAAAATAAAATGCAGGCAACCTTCATTTTTTTGCAAAAAGGGCCCAGCACAAAGGTGTTAGGGGGATACACTTTGCGGTCACACCATCTTGTTTATTTTTTCCCCCCTTCATAAGGCATTCCCGCCCTTTAAAACCCTGCGACCCCCTCTGAGTTGCGTTCTTACCGTGTAAAGTTTCCCTTCAAATTTTCAACATTCGTTTTTAAAAAAGACCATTGGCATGAAAACCAAAATTTTAATCAATAATAAAAAAATCAATGCACGCACATTCCCCTTGAGCATTCGTAAAAGGTGACCCTTATTGGCAAAACGCCAAACCCCGGCTGGTTTTTCCCCCTTAGCCATTTTCTTTTCAGCCCCGGGTTTTTAAAAATTTTTATGGAAACCCACAGGGCAAGGTTTTTAAATGAAAATAGTTGTTTTTTTCGATTTGCGGAAGTCATGATGAAAAAAATGGTTTGTACCGGATTGTTCGTTCAAGCTCATTATTTTTAGTAAGTGCTCAAGTTTACCTTGGGGGCAAATAAATAGTTTTATGTTTGTATTTTTTACAGAACTTTGTTATGGCTTTTCTGCCCCCGCCAACCCCATTTTTTTTTGATAATTAAATTTTTTTTGTCAAAAACTTATTCCGGTATTTCACCATTTTCTTGGAGAAAATAATTTAAGGGGGAAAAGAGCACCAACTGTGACCAAATTTTCCCACTTTTTTGGGATTTATACATGACCAAAATCAGGCCCATGTCCTTCGAGGCCTTCGTAAAGAAATGTGACCGTTAAATTGGCATAGCACCTCCCCGGCTTGTTTTCCCCCATTTTAGCCTTGGTTTATACAGCCCACTGTACATAAATTATGGAACCCCAAAAGGCCAAGTGATTTGAATTTTAAATGACCAGTTTTTTTCGATTTACAGAAATAAAAGTGTAATAAGGTTTACCCTGTATCGTTTCCAGTTTTTAAGCATTTTCCCCTTTGTAATCCCGTTTTCCCCTTTGGGCAAGATGAAAAGTTTATTAAAGACAGGGAAAACCCCCTTCCCTTTGTGGGAAAGAAGGGGCCCAGCACAAAAGGTGTTTGGCGATAATTCCCCCGGCAACCATTTTTTTTTACCCATTTTTTTTACCCTTTTGGGGCATAAAAGGCTTCCCTGGCTTAAACCTTTGGGCCCATCAGTATGTTGCTTTTTTTCCGTGTTTGTTGCCTTCAAGTTTAAAACATTTATTTTTTAAAAAAGACCCATTGGAAAAAATTTTACCAAAAATTTTAACTCAATGAATAAAAAAAAAAATCACTTTCCGCCATGTCCCCCCGAGGCATTTTTAAAGAAATGTGACCTTTTTAATTTTTGGGGAAAAGCGCCCCCGCCCGGGTGTTTTTCCCCCTTTAGCCCTTGTTCTTTTCAGACGTGCTTTTTTTAAAAAATTTGATGGAATCCCCAAAAAGGGGCCCCCAAAGTTTTTTTTTAAAAAAAAAAAAGGTTTTTTTTTTACCCCTTTTTCGGAAATCATGGAAAGATAAAAAGGGGGTTTGGTTTCCCCGGATTGTTTGGGGTTTTAAGCTCCCTTTTTTTTCAGGGGGAAATTTTGGGTCAAGTTTAAAACCCCCCCCCAAATGAAAAAGTTTTTTTATGGGGAAGTATTATGTTACAGAACTTTGTTTTGGCTTTGTTTCCCCCGCCCAAACCCCCTTTTTTTTTTTATAAAATTTTTTTTGTCAACAAATTTTTCACGGGGATTTTCACCATTTTTTTGAGAGCAAAATAATTTATAAGGGGGGAAAGGCTCCTAGACTGTGACCCCCAAATTTCCCACTTTGGCATTGATAGCTGACACAAAATCAAGGCCCATGTCCTTTGAGGCCTTTGTAAAAGAAATCGTGCCGTTTAAATTGCATACACCTTCCTCGGCTCTGTTTTTCTCATTTTAGCCCTTGTTTATACACCCCTTTTCTACATAAATGTATGGAAAACAACCCCGTGATTGAATTTAAAGACCCGGTTTTTTTTCGATTTACAGAAATCATAGTGTTAATAAGTTTTTACCATGTATCCTGCCGTTTAAGCCATTATTCCAGTAAATGTAACCATTTTTCCTGGGCAAGTGAAAAAAGTATATGCTAGGCAACCTGTCATTTAGAGCAACAAGGGGCCCAGCAAAAGGGGGTTAGGCGATACACTTTGCGGTCACACCCCTTTTGTTTACTATTTTTACCCTTGGGGCATAAGGGCATTCCACCTTAAACCTGCGCCCCCCATGATGTTGCAGTTCTTACCGTGTAATGTTGCCTTTTAAGTTTTAACATTCTGTTTAAACAGACTATTTGGTGTAATACCAAAAATTTTTAAATCAATCAAAAAAAAATCAATGCACGCAATTTCCCCCGGACATTCGTAAAAATGGGGACCGTTAATTGGCAACGCCCGCCCGGGTGGGTTTCCCCCCTCTTAGCCCTTGTTCTTTTCAGCCCGCTGTTTTAAAAATTTATGGAATCCCCCAGGGAAAAAATGTTTTTTTAAAAAAATTAGTTGTTTTTTTTACGATTTGCGGAAGTCGATGAATAAAATGGTTGTAACCCTGAAAGTTGCAGTTCAAACTCTTATTTTCAGTAATTGCTCAAATTTATTGGACAAATGAAATAGTATTTTGTGTTTGTATTATGTTTACAGAATTTGTTTGGCTTTTCTGCCCCCCGCCAACCCCTTTTTTTTTTCGTATAATTAAATTTTTTTTGTCAACAAAAATTTTCTCACGGGGATTTCACCCTTTTCTTGGAGCCAAAATTTATAAGGGGGAAATGAGCATCCCTAACTGTGACCACCAAATTTTCCTAACTTTGGCATGATAGCATGACAACTCAAGGTGATGTCCTTTGGGCCTTCGTAACGAAATCTGACCGTTAAATTGGCATAGCACTCCTCTGGCCTGTTTTCCCCATTTAAGCCATTGTTTATACAGCCCCCTGCCCAATAAAAAAGTATGGAACCCAAAAAGGACCAAGTGATTTTGAAATTAAAAAGACCGGTTTTTTTCGATTTAAAAGAATCAAGTGCTTTAAAAAGGTTTTTTTACCATTACTTTTCAGTTTAAGCCATTATTCCCGTAAAAGTAATCCGTTTCCTTGGACAAGATGAAATAGTTATTTAGGCAACCTGGCATTTAGAGAACAAAGGGCCGAGCACAAAGGATGTTAGGCGATACACTTTGGGCACACCCTCTTGTTTTACTATTTTTCCCCTTGGGCAAAAGGGCATTCCCTGCCTTTAAACCTGCGACCCATCATGATGTTGCGTTTTTACGGTAATTTGCCAGTTCAAGTTTTAAAAAACTTCATGTTTTTTAAAACGACTATTGGATGTTACCCCAAAATTTTAAATAATAAAAAAAAAAAATCACATGCACGCACATTCCCCTCGAGGCATTCGTAAAAATCGTGACCGTTAATTGGCAAGCGCCCCCGCCCCGGGTGGTTTCCCCCTTGGCCCCTTGTTCTTTTTTGCCCGCTGCTTTTAAAAAAATTTTATGGAATCCCACAGGGACAATGTTTTTTTTTTTAAAAAAAATAGGGTTTTTTTTTTTCCCCATTGCGGAAATCATATGTAAAAAGGGTTTGTACCGTGATTTTTGCAGTTTAAACTCATTTTTTTCAGTAAAAAGTGCTCAAGTTTACCCGGGGGCAAAAAAATAGTATTTTGTGTTGTTTATGTTACAGAACTTTTTATGGGTTTGCTGCCCCCGCCAACCCCATTTTTTTTTCGTATAAATTAAAATTTTTTTTGTCAAAAAAAACTTATCTCACGGTATTTCACCATTTTCTTGAGACACAAATAATTTATAGGGGAAATGAGCATCCCGACTTGACCACCAATTCCTAACTTTGGGATTATAGCAGACACAATCAGGCCTGATGTCCCTTCGAGGCCCTTCGTAAAGAAATCGTGACCCTTAAATTGGCAAGCACCCCCTCGGGGTTGTTTTCCCCTTTTAGCCTTGTTTATAAGCCCCCTGCTACATAAAAAGTATGGAACCCCACAAGGACCAAAATGTTTGAATTAAATGACCAGGTTTTTTTTTTGATTTCAAAAAACATAGTGCTAAAAGTTTGTACCATGTATCTTTTCCAGTTTAAGCCATTATTCCCGTAAATGTAACCGTTTACCTTTGGGCAAAATGAAATAGTTAATTAGGGAACCCCGTCATTTTGTAGCAAAAAAAAGGGCCCACACAAAGGATTTTAGGCGATACCTTTGCGGTCAACCATCTTGTGTTTCATTTTTCACCCTTTTACATAAGAAATTTCCCTTCTTAACCTGCACCCCCTCATGTATGTTGCAGTTCTTACGTGTATGTTGCCAGTTCAAGTTTAAACCTTCATGTTTAAAACGACTATTGATTTTATACCAAAATTGTAAAATCAAAGAAAAAAAAAAAAATCCATGACGCACATGTCCCCTCGAGGGATTGTAACGAAATCGTGACCCTTAACTTGGCATAGCGCCCTCGCCCGGGTGTGTTTTCCCGCTTTAGCCTTGTTCTTTCAGACGCTGCTTTTAAAAAATTTTTGGAATCCCCCAGGGGCCAAAGTTTTTTTTTTTTTGAAAAAAAATTTTTTTTTTTACGATTTGCGGAATCATGTGCATAAATGGTTTGTACCGGTATTTTTGCCGTTTTAAGTCATTTTTTTCAGTAATGTGCTCAAGTTACCTGGGACAAATGAAAAAGTTTTTTTGTGTTGTATTTGTTCAGAATTTGTTAGGGTTTGTGCCCCTGCCAACCCCAAAAATTGTTTTCGTATAATTAATTTGTTTTGTAACAAACTTTTTTCACGGATTCACCATTTTCTTGAGAGCCAAATAATTTAGAGGGGGGGAAAACCTAATGTGACCACAAACCAAAAATTTTGGGATTGATAGCATGACACAAATCAAAGGGCCCGATGCCTTCGGGCCTTTGAAACGAAAAACGTGACCTTTTAAAATTGGCATAGCCTTTTCTCCGGCTCTGTTTTCCCCATTTTAGCCCCTTGTTCTATTTCGCCACTGCCTACATAAAAGTATGGAACCAAAAAGGCCAAGTATTTTGAAAAGAAATGACCAGGTTTTTTTTCGATTTACAGAAATCAAAATGCTTTTAAGGTTTGTACCAGTATCGTGCCAGTTTAACCCATTCTTCCCTAAATGTAACCGTTTACCTTGGACAAGATGAAATGTATATGCTAGGCAACCCTTCATTTAGTAGCAACAAAGGGCCGAGCACAAAGGTGTTAGGGGATAACTTCGGTCACACCACTTGTTTACTTTTTTCACCCTTGGGCTAAGGCATTCCATGCCCTTTAAAAATGCACCCATAGTATGTTGCAGTTCTTTCCGTGTAATGTTGCCCGTTCAAGTTTTTGGCCCCCCTTTTCCGTCCGTCAGATCCGTCAATTCATTTAAAAATAAAGTTTTTAAAATCATCTGTACAACTTTATTATTTTCCGTCAAAGGCTTTTTCATATCCCTCCCCAAGTTTTTTGTGCAAATTTTGTGCATTTTTGTGCACAATGTTTTAAAATAACACAGGAATGAGAACAAAAAGTTGCTTTTTAAAAATTAATTTGTGTGTTTGTTTGTTAATTGGGAAATTAAAAATTTTTGAAAAGGAAATTGGTAAAAAATTGAATATTTTAAAATTTTTTTAAAAATCAATCTTTTTTATGAATTTAAATTTTTACAAGGGTTTAAAATCGGGGCAATTAAAGTGAAAAATTAAAATTGTTGATTATTTGAGGACGATAAATTACAATTTTTCGACCGCGAAAAAATTGTTTGTAGTCTTTTGTAAAAAATTTTTTAAATTTTTTTTTTGTTCGAAAAGTGTGACGGGGATGAAATGTCCCCCAATGATGACAGAAAAAAGAGGAAAAAAAATTTAAAAATTGGTAAAGATCGCGCAAAACATTTTTCTCATGTGGGTTTCCAAAATTGGGGGGACAATATTAAAGTTGCAAAAAATTACGTTTTTAAAATCGGGTTTTCCCGCAACTCAAAAACAGAACTTATGAAGAATGACCCCATAGGCATTTTACTTACAACTAAGCAGATGAATCTTTGGGTTTTTGAAATAAAACCATAGGGCTTTTTACACATTGGGGAGCCAGATCTTCCCCCCGGGCTAAATTTGTTTTGCTTTGGGTAAGACCCCGCACTCGGCCCAACACGCCATGAAAGACATTATTGTTTAATTGACACTTGGATTGTACTTTTTTTTTAATTTATCTAAGTTGAACCCATGAACTTTTACCCCCCATTAAAGGGGTACAAAAATTTAAGAGCTAGAGAAGAAGGGGGTTACCCCGATGCCCAAAATCATCAACAATGAGTACAGTACAAAAAGGTGAACTAAGGGGGAAATTAAATGGTGGCGGAAAAAAAAAAGTCCCTGGAAAAAACCCTTGCGCGGGTGGGTCATAAAAAAAATAGAACCCCAAATCAAAAAAAATCTCAAAAATTCATTGGGTTCGGGTACCTTTTTTATGGGAAATACCCAAATTTACAAAATTTTGGGTTTTTAAAAGTTTCCCAAAAGGGAAATTTTCAAAATGTTTATTTTTTAAAAAGTGTGGTGGGGCCGGGAAAAAGGGGAAAATTCTGCCAAATTTTTGGTTGGGGAACCCCGAATGTTGGGGGGGTTTTTTTGGCACCGGGCCATGTGGGCAGAAAAACCCTTTGGGGCCCCTTTGAAATTTTGACCTTAACCCGTAACTTAAAAGTTCTATTGGGAGTGTTTTAGGAAAATAAATTTTAAAATCTTTGTGAAATTTTGTTTCCCAAAAGAAATGCCCAATTTTAAAATTCAAAACCCCGGATTCCAACTGCCCCCTTTGCACCCGGGGAATTTTCAGTGGTCTATTTGGTAAGGACATTTGCTCTAAAATGGGCCCCAAAAAAATTTTGGGGTTCGAACCCCCCCCCGAGTAAAAATGCCTGTGGATTTTTGTTTTCCCCCAAGGGAACCCGGGAAAAGAAAATGAGGGTTTTTCAGTGCTTTACACACATTGCTGAAAAAGGGGGAAAACCAAAATATTTTCCCTTTTTCCCCGGGGCAAAAAAATTTTAAAATCTATTTTAAAAAAACCAAAATCGTTACAACTTTTTTTGTTTTCCCTTTAAAAAAACAAACAAATTCAAAAAAAAAATTTTTAAAAAAATTAAAAAAGTTTGGGGGTTTTGTTGGAGTTAAAACGAAAAAAACATTTTCGGGGATGCCCCCAAAAATTAAAACAACAAAGTAAAGGGTTAAAAACCCCTCAAAGGGGTGGAACTAAAAAAGGGAAAAGGGTGTGCTTTTTTGGGAAAAATTTTTGGGCAAAGACAAAATATCCCTAAAATTTTTATCCCAACAAAATGGGGGAATGGGTAACCAAAACAAGGTTTAAAAAAAGAAACTCAATTGGTCTTTTAAGAAAACAGGAAAATAAAAGAAAAAAAAAACACCCCTTTTTTGCAAAAGAAAACGTGTGCTTTCAATGCCGAGAAAGGCTTCCCTCCCTTAAAGGGCCCCTCTCAGATTTCAAATTTTTGGGGGGGAAAAAATTATCCCTTTTCCCTTTCCGGGGTGTTGGGTTTTTAAAAAAATGTTTTTATAATTTAAAAAGGGTTCCCCCCAAATGCTCTTTACCCCAAAAATTTTTTTAAAGGTCATTTTTTTTTTTTAGATTTAACCCAAAGAATATACCCTCCCTTTAAAAGGGGGTTTAAAAACCAAAAATAAAAAGGGTTTTTAAAAAAAAACCCTATTTTTGAAAAAGATTTAAAGGGATTGTTTTGTACCCTTTCCTGAATGTGTGATAAAACCTGTAAGCTCAAACACATTAAAATGTGTTGGGGTTAAAACATTCCCCAAAACAGGGAAACCACCCAAAAAATAAAAAAAGGGTTTTCCGGGGTTTGGGTGAAAAGGTTTAAAACCCGTTGGAAAGTGTGTTTAAAAACCAATGGGAGCAGTTGCCAAAAGTATTAAAGGGGGGGTAGGAGTCTAAATTTGGGGTGTTTTCCACCTTTGGGATAGAAAGGGTTGCAATCGTGGCCCGGAGTATAGTTTATGAAAAGTGCAGGGGTTGCACTTTTCCTGTTTTTCGGTCAATGCGCATATTGCAAACCCTTAAGTGTAAAAAAACCCCCTTTTCTGCTTTATCCCCGACGTAATTATTTCCCTTCATTTTAATTTTTGTATATCTTCCTTAAAATTTTTTGGTTTTTACTTTGTCTTTAATAAAAACTGATTTTCCCCCTTTTTTTTTTAAATTTTTGGAAAAATGTTTACCTTAGGGGGGTGTTTTGTAAACCCCCGGATCCCCGGTTGACAAGTTGAAGATTGGATGCCCTCAGTTGGTTTAGGGGGGGTAGTGTTTTTGGACCAAGTAAGTTAAATTTCCCCCGTCATGAAACCCACAGAGATAAACTTAAAAAATTGAAGGGGTTTTTTTTTCATATTCCCTTTTTTTTTGATTTTTGAAAAAGGGTTTTGATGAAAATGTTCTCCGGGAGATTGGGTTTTTTTTTCCCCCAAATTTTTCTCTTTAAAAAATTTCAAAGGAATTTTAAGAAATTTTCATAGGGGGTTTGTTTTTTTTTTTTTGAAAAAAGTCTTTTGATTTCCCCCTTTTTAGAGCAATTTTTGCCGGGGGGGGTTTTTTCCGTTTTAGGATCAAGAGTCTTGTAGGAAGCGTTTAAATTTTCCCTTTGTCCCTCGGAAAAAAAAGGGGGGGATTCTCAAAGCCCTGTCTGATCAACCCCCAAACCTTCGTTCTGGATTTGCCAATGGAGGGTCCCCGGAACTCTTTGTCCGTAAAACTTTTTCTTGGGCCAAGGTGAAATTACAAGCACCTTTTGTTTTTATAATCGACTCCGCTCCCCCCGGGTTGACCCCGGGTTTCCTTCCCCGTTAAAAAGGGAAAAAATTGGGGCCAGCCCTTGCGTGGCTGCCCCCGGTTGGGCCCCGTCCCAAAAAGTTAAGGAAGCCGTGTTGGCTGTGTTCCAAAAAAAAAAGTTTTTTTTTCCCAAAAATTCTGTTCCCCAAAAACCTAATTTGTCCTCCCTTTTTTTTTGGTTTTTTGGTTGTCATTGGTTCGTTTTTTGAAATTTATTTTGGGTTTTTTTGTTTTCCCCTCCTTTTTTTAGGGGCTCTGTTCTTTGTATGCGCCTACAAAAGCCTTTTTATTGGCCATATAAATGCTTTGTATTTTATTTTTAAAAAAGAAAGGGTGAAAAATTTTTAAGGCCGGTATCCCCCCGGGGGCGAAATTTGGGGGGGGGGGAAAACCCCCAAAAAACCCCGGGACTTGATCTCAAAAAGTTTACTGGACCCGAAATAAATTTTTCAAGAACCCCATTCAAAATGGAAAAGCTTCCTTGCCCGTTTAACTTGCTTTTAAAGAACAAGATAAAAATTTTAAAAGGGAAAATTTCCCATTTGTCTTTTAGGTTATTGGTTACTATATTTTTATTAAAAAGTGAGTTACATTTAAATTTTTATTGAAATTTAAAAAACAAGGGCCGGGATTGTCCGGGAAGGGTTTATGGGTACCCAAAATCCGGCCTCGGGGCCTGGGTCCAGGTCCAAAATTTTTGGTTTGAATCCCCCAATGACCGGCCCCCCGGGGCGATAACATTTATTGTTTTTAAAGACGGAAAACCCGAGTTAAGAAAAAGGGCCCCTTTTGTGGAACCCCTTTGTAAAGGTTTTCCCGGTGCTGGTTTTTGTCTGCCGCCAACCCCCTGCCCACCGGGGCCCAAAATTAATTTTTTTATGAAAGTTAAAGGGCCCCCGAATTTTTTGTGGTTGTCAATTTTACCCTAGTGATTTGTATTGTGACATCAACTTTGCTTAGCAAATTTAAAAGTGTTTTCAGTTTAAGTCAATTTAGGGTCTTTGTGAAAAAGAGTGGATAATTTTTCAAAATTTTTTGGATCATTTTTTGGGTAAAAATTTTTTGGGTAAATTTTTAATATTAAAATTTTTTTGATTAATTTTTTGTAACTTTGGTTTTTTTTTGGGTGATTTAAGCTTAGTCCCGATTATGGCGCAAAGGTCGTCAATTTCCAATAAAACCCTATTTGACTTGGCGGTCGCTATGCCTACGTCTGTTGTAAGGGGGGTTGTAAGTAACCCCAATTTTGTAAAAGGGGGTTTTTCGCTGTCTGCTACCCCGGGGGTCCGCCAAGTCAGCCCAGCGGTTGGTTTGAAGGGGGGCGACCCCCATCCCTTTTGGCCCCCAAAATTAAACCCCCAGGCCCCCTCCCCACCTCAAAATTTCCCCCTATTTTTCCCCCCCCTCCGGCCGGGGGACGTAAAAAGAAAAGATTTGAATTTTTTAAAATTTTACTTTCCCCTTTTTCCCTCGCCCACTACAAAAATTACTTCCCCAAAAAATGTGGCGTCTTTTTAAAAAACCCCCTTTCTCTTTTTTTAAATTTTTATAAAGAGATGAAAAAATAAGATTTCGTTTTGTTTGTGTAGTTTTTGACAAAAATTTTTGACTCACACTAAAGATATGGGGCTTCCCCCCGTAATCAGCGTTGAACACTTTATTATTACCGGTAAAACATGTTGAGGGTGGGCCCCAAAGGGGAAAAGAGAGGGGCCCCTCCCCCTTTTAAATTATTTGCTTTGGTGGAACCCCCCAAAAAAAAAGCCAAAATTTGGGCGTTCCCCCGCAGCAGGTTTTTTTGCCCGGGTTTTCCCTTGCCAAAACAAACCCAAAACTGGTGGGGAAAACCCCAAACTCCCAAAAATGCCCTTGCATTACAGTATGATGAGCCCAAATCTAGCTGAGTGTAGCGTAGCCATAATTTGGAACGGCCCTTGAAAAAGAGGAAAAAATTTCAAATCCCGCAGTTTCCAAAAATCATTTTTGGGACTTGAAGCCGTAAAAAAAAACTTCACTTTGTTGGGAAAAAAAACTAACCCAAAAAAATTTTTGAGTTTAGTTTAAATTTGGGTTTTTTCCCAAACAGCCCGGGTTTGTTGAGATTAATGAAAATTAAGTCCCCCATGTGCCCCCAGAAGTTTTGGCCCCCCCCCCCCCTGCTTGCCCTAAAGGAAATAAAGGGGTACCCCCCGGAAAAAAAAATCTTTTTTGTCTCTATGAAAATCTTTTTTTTTCCCCCTCCCCTCCCAATTTTTGTTTTATTGGGAAAAAATATTTAATTAAAAGTGAAATTTTTTTTGGTTGCGAGTTTAAAAATTTTTATTAAAAAAAAAAAAAAATTAAAAAAATCCCGAAAAACCCTTTCCCCCCCGGCTACAATAAAAAAAAGTAAAAAAAAATGGCACCTTAGCAAATGACAACGTAAAAAATTGCCCCAAAACCCCCCAAAAAAAAATAAAAATATTAACCAAAATAACCTTTTTTTCACTTTTTAAGTGCGGTCTGTCGTCGGATCAAGCGGTCTGGGCCGGACATTAAAAAATTTAACCCCACCCGTTTTGCATGGGGCGTATAAAATGCGGTCCTTTAAATTTTTTTTTTGGTGTGCAGTAAAAATGAGGGTGTGTAACGGGGAGAGTTCTGATTCTATGTCCAGCCCCAAAACGATATGATCCGCGACAAAGCCCCTTTTATTAACAAATAAAATTTTTACATGATTTTTTGATAAAAAAAAAAAAAAAAAAAAAAAAGGGGGGGGGGGGGGGGGGGGGGGCATTTGGGCCCAATTTTTAGAGCTGCAAGCAAAAAGTGCTTTGAGTTTTTCTTTAAAAAAGGTTCAACCAAATTTTTTTGGTTTATTGGTTTTAAAGGGACATTGAAAGCTGTAAGGTTGGTCTTGGGGAAAAAAGGCCGTGTTTGGGTCTTTTGTAAAGGAAGGATTTCAATTAACGGTTTAGTTTTTTTCTTATTATTTAAGATCCCCCCCAAAAACTTGGGTGATGAAAGCTCGCAAATGTGGTAGTAAGTAAACGTTTTTCTTTTTTTTGAAAGAAAAGTGTTTTTTAAAAATAGAGAGGTTTGGGTTGGAAAGTGATAAACTTTGTGTGTTACCCATGCGAACGCGTTGTGTTTTGCTCCTTTGACAAAGAAAAGGGCATTCATTAAAAAAGATTTATTGTTTTTGCCTATATTAAAACCTTTTCTGGTTTTGTTTTTTTTGGGGTTTTTCTGAATTTTAAGAAAGGTTGTCAATTGAAGAAAAGTTAAGAAAAGAGGAAAAAGAGTCTTTTTTTTTGTTGAAAATTTTCACATTTTTTGGTGGGCCGAAAAAAACCGTTTAAAAAAAATCCCCAATTTCCCCTTGTAAAAAAATAATACAAAATATTTTGGGGTTTTTTTTTTGGCAAAATATGCCTTTTGTTTAACTTTGGCCGGGCCAAAAAAAAATCGGGCCCGAAAAGCGGTGTATGGTGATGGTTTTATCCCATACCTTGGCAAACCCCTTATACCTAAAACGTTAAAAACCATGCCGCGGGCGCAAAAATGGGTGTAGTCAGTGGGGGAGCCCCGGCCCCAAAAACCCGGGGGGTTTTAATTCCCCCTTAGTAATTTTCTTTGAACCCCAAAAAAACAAACCCCCGTCGTTTCCTGGGTTTATTTTTTTATTTATTTTCAGTACCCCCCCGTTTCGCCCAATTTTCATTTTTTTAATTTTTTTCGGGAACCCTTTTTTTTTTATTTTTTCTTTGTTCAAACGCAATTCCAAAAAGGCGTTTTGGGTTTTTTTTTTTTTAAAAAAAGTTTGTTGATTAAAAGGGGTTGTTTGGGGGTTTTTCCCCCTTTTCCCCTTTTTTAGAAAAAGAAAGAAGGTTTCAATAGTTGGGCGGTGTTATGGTTCCCTGAATAAAGTTTGCCTGCGGTAGATCCATGGAGGAATAACCATAACCTCAAACACCCCTTCAAAACACCTACCCTCTCATAAACACAACCACTCACAAAAACTCCTTAACAACTTTACCCCCCCACAATAAATCATATATTATAACTCCAATTCATTATTCTATCACCTCAACAACTTTTAATCTTAAATACCCCCATATACCCACCCACCATCACACAATCATATAACTCAATACATCTCTCCTATAATCACCCATAACAACCTCTCTACTAAAAAACTTCCAACTTATCATACACCCTAACATCCCCTCAACATCAACAACCCACACCATTTCTTTCTTACTTCCCCACTTCATTCCACACCAAACTCAAATATTCACTTTTTTCCAACACTACCAACCCCTCCATTCTTCTATTAACAAATTACACCTAAAATCCCCTAATCAACTACCATACTTCTCATCCTCTATACCTCCCCTATTCCCCAAACACTTCAACCTCTTAAACCTATACTCTACCAACCATCAATCATTAACAAACATCCCCTCTCCATATCAATTCTTTACTCTAACAATATATTTAATCCCCAATATATATTCTATCATATACTATTTTTATACTACTCATCTTTCACCCTACTCTACTTTATTACTTCAATATATCCCCACAATATCATCTACTCCTCACAAATCATCCATAAATATATATACAAACCCCCTAACCCATCATTCTATACACCCACAACTCCTACATCAACCTATCACCCAATATCCATTAACTCACTCTCCATAAATCCCATTACTAATACACAAAAATCTTCCCATTCAAATATAAAACCCAATATAAATTAAACTAATCCACAACCCAACCCCCCTTCCATATTACCTCAATCATACTTACACAATAAAATATTTATATATAACAAACCCCAATAATCTCTACTTACTACTCCCATCACAACCACCTTCTTCACTAATTCAAATATATCCTATACCCATACCTCTTCCCTCCATTTCATAACTTCTAAATCCTCTTCTAATAAATTCACCACCTATAACTATACACCCACACAAAACTCCATATAACCTTATACTAAAAATTACCCATACATACCCCACATATATCCAACTTCTACTTTATTTAAACATCTAAACCTTCCTTTTCATCCATCCTCTCCAACCTCACTCTTAATATATCTAATTAAAATACCTTCTATATCCCTCTCCCACTCCACAAATCCCATCTCCCCACCCTTCCCTTACCATCCACTTCATACAATAAACCCATTATCCCATCCATAATTTCATAATCTTAACTTATCACCTTCCTACCACCTAAAAACCACCCATATCCCTCATCACCCTATACCACCCCACACTCCTCCCCCTCATTTAAATCTATCTATAACCTATCAAAATAACCCCCAAACCATCCTCACAACTCCTCAATTTCCATTTATCCCCCATTTTTACCCCCTCATAACACTCCCCAAAACCAATTCCTACATATTCAAACTCATACCCACTACTCACCATTCAATTAATTCTAACTTATTACTTAATTAACTCTAAAACACAATAACCTCCCTCAAATTATCAAATTCATCAACACTTACTTTCCTAACTATCCACTATCAAATCCACCCCCCACACTACCACCTCTTACATCCACCACCAAAACATCACATCACCCCATCATCCAATTTACATTATCTTCTAAAACCCCCTATTTATACCCCTCAAATAACCTATCAAATCTCTTAATACTTAATTTTCCACACTCTTCTCCCACTTTCTTCTATTAATACATTAAATATTCACAACTTAATCCCCCCTCCACACTTCCCAATCTTCTCCTTAATCTCATAATACACTTTCCTTTTACCCTATTATACTTAACTCTTCTTCAAATTCCTCTCAAAAACCCCCATTCCACTTCAAAAAACCTTATTCCCACTACAATATACCCTTCACAAATCCCAAAATACACCCCCCTACATCCAACCCCCATATTCCCAACCCAATACTAACTTCATATACAATCTTTCAATTAACTCACACATCACTCAATTCCAAAATAAAATAACTCAATTCAAAAATCTTAAACTCTAAAACCTTCCACCCATCCAATCCACTTCCCTACACCCCTTAACCCAAACCCCAAAATACAATAATTGTTTACTTGCTTGCCGTGCTAGAGATCCCTTCAGCTGAGCAAGACGCTACAGGAAGTCAAGCCCTCTATGTCATACCCCTATATGCTGAGTAATTGTCGAACCTTCCTCATCAATCCCCTCCAAATCTCTTCCAAGTCCTAACCCACCTGCTTCACCATTCATTATAGACTCTATCCCCGTGGAATTATGTAAGTGAACATCGCGTGTTGCGCACTTCCCTACTGGTTGGCAAATGAGTTGAAACATCGGCCTTTTGTATGGATGTATGGTGGGTGACGCACACGCGTTTGAGGCGTCATTTCCTTGCCACCAACTCTATGGTGTTTGCCAACCAATAGTCGTTAGTACGCATGCATGAATGGTGAGTCACATATTTATGGGAAAGGGTCCATTCCTTAGCAGGGAAACAGGCAATTGAAGAAATTATGAGGAAGCTGACAGTTAAGATGAGTTAACCCTCATGCACGACCTCCTTAATCCAAACAGTGCCTTCCTCAAGTCCTACCGTTACCCCCCATACCATCTGACCTCAAAATTATTCCCTCTTTTAAATAACACTTAAAGACACCTCACTCAGACAAAAGAGGCGAAAAAAGATCTCCCTCCCCTCCTTCCAGAGAAGCTTACATCCTCGTCACATTAGTGGTTTCTAAGTTCACTTTATGTTGTCTACTATGGTTCTTCAGACAATGGTGTTATCTGAAGAGGTAGAAGGTCGGGGGGGAGATAACACACAGATCAGTAAGAGACCAGCAGTCAGCATATAGCTCCAGCAGAGCAGGGAGGGTGCCTTAACAGGGACTGTGCAACAAAGGTGTGATTTATGTACGTGCCATTCAAAAGTATTTACACCGCAAAAGCTTACACGCTGACTTTATTGTCGGACTTTGGTTTACTCAAAAGCATTTGATTCCCCAGTTATGTCTTTCAAAAATTTGAGTTTTTTAAATTTGTCGCGGGGCACCTCCCCTGATGCCACTGATTCGACTTTGAACTTCCATAACTCTTTTATCCTTAGAAATATTTAGGTTTTTTTTGCAATAATAATGCCGTAGGCCTTCTACAAAAATGATTCTTAGTCAAAATATGGGGTATTATTGTCCTCCCACAGAAAAGGGCTTCTAGAGGAGAACCTACTTCTAGCATATGAACCATCAAATCGCCACTTTAATTTTTGACTCGGATATGAAAGAAGTTTACAGGCTGTGGAAAAAATTATAAATTTTTGTCAAAATTTGTTTCGTAATTTAAATAAGTTATTTTATGGGGGGGGGGGGGGGGTGTGGTTATCTCTTGTTTTTTTATCTTAAATACCAATCCTTGGTAATAAAAAATATCTTTACTATTGACTTTCACAGGTAATCTTAGACATGCGTGAATTTCAGAAGGGAGCTGCCATCTTTAATTCACAAACGAGGCATAGATTATAGAGCCGGTAAACAATTGAGGACGTGAAACACAAGTTTTAATTACAGAAATCTCCAATTATCAAATGAACCCAATGTTTAGAGTAATTTGAATCACACATAAAGTCAGTCACATGTTAAAGTTTGTTTTGTTTTCTTTCACATGTTAAGCAATGTATGTGGGTTCCTGAAGTACCAAAATATTGATACTTGCACGGTTTATTATTCTGTACCTTCTGTAGTCTATTGGTCATATTTTACCCTGTTAAAATGTGCTTCTTTCTGCTGTATTGTAATTTGGGTGGGGGGGTGGTTTGACTAGGAGCATATTTTAAACGTGGTACTATAATACATGTGTTATTGCTTTTCTTTGTGTTTGAATTTTATTGATTTGGGGGGTTCTTGTATTGTTATCGCTTTGATTTTTTTGTTTCTTAATCCAACAATTTGCTTTATCTGGGTGTGATGATAATATAATTTCTTAAGCGTCTTTCTACATGGACACGAGCAGTTGTGGCTGCATCGGTAGGAATTCGAACCCCACCCAATCCACAAACAACTCCGAGCCTCAGGCACATAAGCACTTTGCAATGAGCTCGATCTTACTCTCCATTCAGATGCGTTTAACATTGTCAGGGAAATACATCCTAACCCCTGAGATCTGCGTGGAGAGAAAGAGCATCGTGATTGATAGGATCCTTGGCATCGGGGAGTTGTTCAATTCAGCCATGTCATGACCCGCTACTACAGAACCCTGTACTGCTCATCGAGTTTGACCCCAGAAATCCTTTTCCTTGCAAGTAAGTCTTTTTTCTTTCACAAGATCTTCACGCTAGTGACACTGTATTCTTCTTTAGTCGAGTAGTGTCTCGGCCAAATTATGTCAAGAGGGATGTGTCCCCGATCTCCCTGTCCTTCATGGCATCACTGGGCCCAAAGTTCATGGCTCTACTTATCGCCAATTATGCACTAGTGATCGAATACTCTTCGCTTACAGGGCAACCGCAGGAATTATGCGCTATCTACATAGCGAAGATGCCTAAAATGTGAGTATGCATGGCACAGGCCAAAAAAAACCTGCTTACCTTTGAATCGGAAGCGTGTAAATCCCTGCTTCTAGTAAACAGAGCCAGACATTGGCCAAGATCTGTCACATGGGGAAAATAGACACTGTGTATCTTAAGCAAAAAATCTTGCTTTATCATTGTTTTATCTTGTTTTGTTTACATGGGCTAGACTGGGTGTGTGGTGAAATATGGATTTTTTTTTTTTTTAAATCCTTAGCATTGGTTATTGTGCAATATTTGTATCTGTCATTTGTAAACTTTTTTAAACTTTTTGTTTTTGTAGTGTTTTTAAACTTGTTGCGAGCAATGTAATTTCTTCTTTTTGGAGAGTAAATAAAGTTTCTTATGTCTTATGTCTTATGTCTTATGTCTTTCAGCTACATCCAAGATACATCGATGGGAATTATTGAAGTGTCAATTTGGACTTTGCCTAATAAGTCAGACATTTTCCTTTTTTTGTCCAGAGTTACAGCCTCAGCGAGATTACCTCAATGACCTGTCCTCAAGATTGCTCTCCTTACAATGCCACTTTTCCCAAGCTGCGGATTCTTTTATATGGTGTCCAAGCCCTCATGCTACGCTCAACTCTTTGAAGAAACTGAAGGTAAAAGTCATGACACAAAGTACTTTGCATTTCACTTTTATTTATATATTTGCAAATTGAAAGTGAAGAGATAACAGGGAGAATGTTAATCCACCACTGCTTCAATTTTGCACAATCATGTTTTATATATACATATTTGTGTTGCCTTTTAATACTGAGTTCTTATACAATTCTGAGTCTTATATAGTGCTTTATCACACCAATTGGGCGTCTCAAAGCGTCAATATTTTTTTCCTGCAAAGTATGCGGAGCTATGTTTTGAAGTATGAGACCTATTCTTTAAGTAGCGGCATGTAGTGGTTTACAAGGTGACTGTGAGTGCAATATGCTACCGATCAAACAAGGAAAACCGGGCCAACCCATTTTTTTCATCTTTTAAAAAAAGCGAAGTGTAATGGGTTCTTTTTACGTGCATTACACAACACACGGGACCTATGGCTTACGTCCCATCCGAAGACCAAGCAATAATGGTGAAGTGTCTTGCATAATAGGTATATTTAGTTAGGCAGATATGTGCATTTAGGCTAAAGGAATTGTGGGTTTTGACGTACAAGCATGAAATTTGTAGAGTCGAAGGCCATGTCTCATGAAATTTTAAATTGGGAGCCACCTGAAAAAAGTAATATGGTTGTTTTTTTTTTTTAATTTTTTTTTTTATATATTTTTTTCCCATGGCGGCCAATTTTTTAAGAAATTGCGCCAAATCATTATTTGACGTAGAAAAATTCATTTACGATTAAGATTCAAAGAAACTTCCTGATTTGGAGGAACAAAGGGCGGGCAACACTGGGGGCACATTTACCATGAAAATATTTGTAGAAAAGACAGAGGCTGGCTACAGACCTACAGGTTGGGAAAGAGTTGTAACGTTGATCCCAGCACTTCACCAACAAAATTAACAATACGCTTTCTGCACTCTATCTAATCAAGATAAAAGACAGGCAGAAGCTTTGGCCCAAATGTAACAACAATACTCCATTAAGTTGTCTTATACATAACAAAGTGTAACCCAAATCTTTACATAGGGGGGATTTGTTGACGTTGGGGCCTTTTTTTTAAACCCTTTAAAAAAATTTTTTTTTTTTTTTTTTTTTTTTTTTCTCGAAAAGGGGCCGGGGCGTGGGGCAAACCAAAACGCAGGGCAAAACGGCAACGATTACGGCGAGTTAAGAGGCACAACAAGCAAAAAACAACCCAAAAAAAAACCCCACGAAAAATGCTGCTGGGGAAAAACCAGGGGTTTAACGTCACCAACTGGGGCCGGGGGGGTCCCCCCAAAAAGAAATCCAAAACCTTCAAATGTTTTTGAAAAATCTTGGGAAAAATTTTTGAAACCTTTTAAAAACCATCCCCCCCCCCCCCCCCCCCCCAAAAAAAAAAAAAAAAAAAAACCCTTTTTAAAATTTTGATCCCGGGGGTTTTCAAACTCAATTAAAATTGTTTGGTGAAGGTTTAAAAAAAGACCCCTTTTTTAAATTTTTATTTTAATTTTTTTTATTTAGGGTTTTTTTAAGAAAAAATTTACTTTTTGGGGTAAAAACCCCAAAAATTTTTTTTCCCATTTTTAAAATTTTTAAAGCCTATAAAAATTTTTTAAAATTTATTTTTTGGACAGGGATTTTTCTTGCATTTTTTTAAAATTTTTTTTTTTTTTTTCAAAAAAAATTGAAAAAACTTTCCCTTTAAATTAAAATGGTTGAAAAAACTTTTTGGGTTTTTACTTTTAAAGCTTGGGTTGGCCCCTTTACCCATTTTTTAAAAAACCTGTCAAAATTTAAGTTTTTTTTTAAAAAAAAATGGGGTTAAACTTTTTATTTGTTTTTTTTAAAAAGAGTTTAAAAAGAAAAATTGGGGTTTTTTTGAGTTTATTACTTTAAAAAAATTTTTAAAAAAATTTTTTTTAAATTTAAAATTTTAAACAAATTTCACCCATTTTTAAAATTCAAATTTTCAAAAATTTGGGTATTTTTTTAAAATAAACCTTTTTGGGTTTTTTTCAATTTCCTGGTTTTTCTCCATAATTCAAAGGCGAAAAGCTTTGTTTTTAAAAAAAGAAAGGTTTTTTCCCCACAAGGAAAGGGGGTTGGATTTGTGTGAAAATTTTCCCCGGAAAAACAATTTTTCCCCGGAGGGAAAAAAATTTTTAATAAAAAAAGGGCGTTAATAAATTGGAGAATTTCGGAAAAACCCCCAATTTTTCAACGGCCCTTTAAAAAAAACCTTTTTTTTAAAGGAAGGATGGTCAAACCCAAAAAATTTCATGTGTTTAATTTTTTCCCCCTTTTTGGCCCCCCTTGGGGGAAAAATTTTGGCCCAATTTAATTTGGGGAAAAATTTTTAGTAAAAAAAGGGGGTTTTTTCCCAGTTTTTTAACACATTTTTCCCTCCCAAAAAAATTTTAAAAATCGGGGTTAGAAAATTTTTTCTACAAAAAAATTTTGTTGTTTTTTAAACTTAAGGGTTTGAGGAAAATAAAAAGTAAATTTTCGAAATTATGAAATTTTAAAATACTATTTTTTTAGAAACCCTTTTTCGATGTTTAAATGGTTTTAAAAAAAAATTTAAAAGGCCTGGGGGTAAAGAAGTTTTTTACTTTTAAAAATCCAAAGGGTAAAAAGAAAACACCCCCGAAAAAGTTTCATTCGGAAAACAAAAAAAAAAAAATCCCTTTTTTTAAGTTGTTTTTCTTTTTTTAGGGCCAGTTGGGGTTGGAAAATTTTTAAAAAACCAAATTTGATTTGAATTTGGGGGGAAAAATTTAAAAATTTTAATTTTTTTTTTTTGTTTAATTTTAAAAACCCACCCTTTTGGGAAAAATTAAATTTTTTAAAAGGGGAAATGTCTTGAAATAAAAAATTTTTAAAATAATGAAATAAACATTTTAAAAAACCAAAAAACGAGGTTTCCCGATTTTTATTTCCCCCTCAAAATCCTTTGGGGGCCTTTTTTTTTTCAAAATTAAAAGCCCCCAATTTTCAAACTTTTCTAAACTGGGGTTTTAAATTTTTAAAGGGTATAAAAAATTTTTTTTCTTAATGAAAACCCCGGATTTAAAAAGGGCAGTAAGATAAAGGGAAAAGTCAAAAACCCCAAAATTTGAAAATAGTAAAAAGGGGGGAAAATGGGTTTTTAAATGATTTTTAAAAATTTTCCAAATTAAAAAGAGTTTTTAATTTTTTTTTAAAGTCAAACCATTAAATTGGGTTTGGTAAAAAGGGGTTTTAAATTATATTCCAAATTTTCCCCCTCCAATTTGGGTTTTAAAATTTTTTTCTGTTTTTGGGGTTTTTTTAAAACTTTTTTTGGGATTTTTTTTTTAAGGTTAAAAAATTAAATTTTTAGGAAAAAAATTTTTTCTTTTGGATTAAAAAAATTATTTTTTAAAAAAATTTTTTACTTTAAAATTGTCTAAAAAAAGCCCATTAAAAAACATACAAAAACCCTAAAAAACGGGGAAAAACTTTTTTCTTTAATTTTTAAAATTGGGAAAAATTTAATTTTTTTTAGAAATTTTTGGGTTTAACAAAAAAAATGGGAAAAAAATTTTGGGTTAAAGATTTTAATTTTAAAAATTGGGTTTTTTTTTTATTTTAAAAATTTTTACAAAGTTTTAAACAAAAAACATTTTTAAAAAAACCCACCCCCAAAAAATTTGGGCCATTTTTTCCCGTATTAATTAAATTAACCCTTTTTAAACCAATGGGAAAAGGTGTTTGGAAAGGTTCTTGGAAAGGGGAAATAGAGTTTTAAAACCCTTTTAAGCAAGGGAGCAAAAAAGCTTTTAATGTTTTTTTTTAAGGGGGGGGAAAGCCCAAAATATTTCCCCAAAAAATTTTCCCCCAAAGGAAAAGGTTACACCAACCTTCCCTAAAGGGGTTAACCATTTACAACCCCTTTATAATTTCAACCCCCAAACCCGTTTGATTTTCAGAAAGGGGGTTAAAATGTTTTTTGTTAAAATTTTTTTTTTATTCCCCCTTTTTTTACTTTTTTAAATTTTTATTAAAAAAAATTTGATTACTTTAACCCAAAAGAAAGAAAATTTTGGTTTTAAATTTGTAACCTTTTTAAAAAAAAATTTTTTACATTTAATTTAAATCCAGGTTTACATGGGTTTAAAACGAAGTAAATTGGGCAAAAAATCAAAAAATTTAAAAATCAAAACTATTTTTGGGGGGATGAAAACATTTAATTTTGACAAAGCACCCCCATTAAATTAAAGGTTACCCCGGGGCCCCCAAAATTCCCCCCCCGGGGGGCCCCCCCCAAACCCCTATTCGAACCCCAAACCCCGCTTAACTTTTTTAAACCCTAAACCACTGGCTTTTACAATTTTTTTTTTCACCCAAATTTTAAATTTAAAAGTCGGGTTTTAAAAACACTTTTTTAAACCCCCCAAAATGTAAAAACCAACCAATTTTTATCCTACATCTTTAAAAAAGTCTTTTAAACCAAAATTTGCTAAAAATAATCAAAACCCCCCCAACAAAACGTAAAGGTTTTAACAAATAAAGCCCCTTTAATAACGGTTTTATCAAAGAACCCTTTTCAACATTTTCAAAGAAAAAAAAATTTAAATTCAAAACTTTTTCAAAACCCTTTTTAAAAAGGGAAAACTTTTTTCCGCGCGGGGCCCAAAAAGAAAACAGGCCACTTCCCCTTCGGGACCGGTAAAACACCCCGGGAAAATGTTTAAAAACCCCAAATTTTTTTAAAAAAAAAAAAGGACTAGCAACACTTAAAAACAATGACCCCAAAAAAAACAGTTTTAATTCTTTTCCCCCTCAAACAATTTTTTTTCTCCCAGCTGCCTTTGTTTGAGGTTTTTTCCCACCCATCACACTCCCTACTACAAACGGTTAAAACAAAAGAAAAGAGCCAGATTTTCGAAATCGGAAAACTCGGGGTTTACCTTAAAATACTTTCCCTTTTTTAAATTTTTAAAATTTAACATAAAAAATTGGGGAGGGGGAATTCCCTGAATTTCCATTTTAGGCCATTCAAATCTTACCCAACTAATTTTTCAAAATTTCTAATGCCAAATTTAAAAAAAGTTATTTAACTTAATTTAAAAACCCAAAATTTTAAAATTTTTAAAATTATAATAAATTTTTTTATTTAAAAATTTTTTTTTTTTTTAAGTTTAATTAAAAAAAATTTTTGAAAAATTTTTTTTAAAAAAAATTCCCTTGGGGGAAACTGAAAAAAAAATTCCCCGTTTGTTTTTTGGGTCAAATTTTTGGCTTTTTTTTAGCAAAATTTTCGAATTTCCAAATTTTGGGTTCGTTTTACTTTTTATATAATTTTGTTTTATTTTTTTACAGAAAAATTTTTAATTTTACGGATTAATTTTTTTTTTTTTTAAATTAGATTTAAAAAAAAAAAAATTTGCCAGGGCCAAAATTTATTGCAAGGAAACTTTTTTTTTCGTTTCCATTGTTTGAAAACCCTTGCAATTATGCCCAAATTTGCCCCGTTTTTAAAAAAAAACTGTGGTCAAACAAAAATTTAGTTTTTCCCAATTTTAAAAACATACACAAAATTAATATTGCTTTTATGTAAAAAATTGGTTTTTTTTTTAAAAATTTAAAAAAGTTTTAAAAGTTGGGGGGGGGTAACTTTTTAAAATTCCAACCTAAAAATGGGGGCTTGGGGGGGGTTTTTTGGTCGGAAATTGACTTTTGGGCACGGACTGTTTAGTTGGGGTAAACCCTTTCGCAAAAATTTAAAATGGTTTCATTTTTTTTACCCTTTTTTAAAAAGGGAAAATTTCCAAAAATTTTTTATTTCATAATTGGGTACTTCATAAAATTTTCCCCCGTTTGTTTCTTTAATTTTTTTAGCTTATTAAACCAAAAATAAAGATATTGCCCCCCACAATTGAAAAGGGAAAAGATATCTTTTGGGTTTAAAAGGTGTCCTGGTAATTTTCACAATTTGGGGTTTTTTCGAATAAAATTTTTAAAAATTTGAACTAAAAAAATGTAAGGGGAAAATGACTGTCGGTAATGTATTGAAAGAGTAATTTTTCCCCCCTTTAATTTTAAATTTTAGCTTTTTTTTTCTTCTTTTTTTAACTCAGCCCCCAGGGTTATTTTTTTAAAATTTAATTTATAGAAAATTTAAAAAGTTTTATAAACAGTTTTTTTGAAAAACCAAAAGATACCAATTTTTTTACAGTTTATTAAAATTAAAAAAAAATTGTATAACTTTTTTTTAAACAATTTTTTTTTTTTTTTCAGTTTTTTTTATATAAAAAATCCATTGTAAATGGCTCCCCAAAAAACTAGTTTTATGATCAAAGGGGATTTTAAAGAAACAATGCTTTTTTCCAAAAGAAAATTTTTGAAAGACAGGAATTTTAACTTTAAGATTACTTTAAAAACTCCCCAATCTTTTTTTGTGATAACTCTTTAAAAATTTAATTTTCCAATATGGGGAAATTATTTCAAATTCCTTTTTTTTTTCAGAATATTTTTTACAGAAGCCATGTTTTAAAAAACGTTTCTAAAATGCAGGGTTTTTTTTTAAAAATTTTTTTTTCACTTTTTTATGGCCAACGGGCCAATTTCCTCCCAGAAAAAATTGGGGAAATCATTCATTAACTTTTTTTACTTTCAAAAAATTTTTTAATGCAAAAAATCTAAGGCAAGGGGTTTTCCCAGGTTTTTCCCGTTAGTAAAAAGGGTTAAAGGGTTCCCTGTTTGTGAGAAAAAATTTTTATTTTTTTAGGGGTTTTCCAATTTTTTATTAAAAAAACCTGGGAGTTTGTTAATTTCACGTTTTTGAAAAAAGTTCACAATTTAGTTTTTATTGTTTGGGCAAAAGTTTGGGGCAATTTAAAAGGCGTCTTTTGGAAAAAAAAAAAAAAAACTTTTTAAAAAACTCAACACCTGGGGGTAAAATTTCTGGCAACAAAAAATACAATAAAATTCTTCACTTTTTTTTTTTGATTTTTACCCGAAAGTTTTCTTAAATTTTAAAAACTGTTAAAAAAACTGATTAAAAAACAAGGTTTTACAAAAAATTTTACTTACGGGGGTTAAATTTTAAAGCCAACCCAGAAAAACAAAATGTTTTTAAATTACACTCAAAAAAGGGGTAAAAAAAAGGTAAAAATTTTAACGAAATAGTGAGCAATACAACAGTTTAAAAAAAAAAAATTTTTAAAAAATAATTTGAAAAAGAAAAAGGGGGTTTTTAAATATAAGGGGAGTTCTAAACAACCAAAAAATTTTTAAAAAAGGGGGATTTTTTTTTAAAAATGAAATTCCCCACTCAAAAATTTTAATTTAAGAAAAGTTTTTTGGGGAAAAATTTTTTAAAAATCACCCCGGGGAAATTTTTTAAATTTTCATGGGGGGAAATTTTTGGGAAAATTAAAAAAAGTTTTTTTTGACAGGGATTTAAAAAAAAACCCAAATGTACCGAATTTTGGGGAAAATTTTTTTAAAGTTTTTTCATAAAAATAAATTATACAGTTTTACGGGTTAAGTGATAAATCTTTCAAAAGAAAATTTTTTTCCTTTAATCCCTTTTAAAAAAAATTTTTTTTTTAAAATTTTTAGGAACGATGGTTAAAATTTTTTACCCTAAAGCCACCTTAAATTAAAATTAAAAAAAGGAAAAGAAAATCCCCCAAAAACTTTTGAAAAAATTTAAAATTTGTAAAAGGGTAAAAAAATTTAAACCCCAAAAAAAATTTCCCCCTTTTTTTCACAGTAAAATTTTTTTACACAAATTTTAAAATATTTTTTTTTTAATTTTTTTTCAAAAAAAAATGTTTAAATTACAAAAACTTTTTTCCCAAACTTTTGGGTATTAGAACAAATTTGGGGGTTTTAAAGTTTTAAAAAAAAAACTATTTAAGCAATTAAAAAAATTTAACAAAATTGGCCCCCAAAAAAAGAAAAAAATTTAATTTCCGGAAAAAAAAAAAAATGGTTTATACACGTTAAATTAACGTATTCCCTTAGGAGCAAACCCAAAAAATTCCAAAAAGAAAACCCGTTAAAAAAGTATTTTCCCCTTTAGTTTGTTGACAACCTTTAATTGAAGGGAAATTTTCAAAAAATTTGAAGTTTTTACATCATTAATTTAAAAAAGCCCCAATTTTTCCACTTAAAAAAAAACCCCCAAAAATGGAGTTAACACTGCCCATTATTCCCCTTGCATTCCAAAGGAACATACCCTCCCCCTTCTTAAACCAAAAGCATAATTCCCAACCCTATTTTCTTTTTTTTACCCACTTTTTTACCAGGGGCAACCAGAAACCCCAAAATAAGACTACATTCATATTATCAAACCCCAAAACCCATAACCCCCCATTCCCCAGGGGACCTTCCCCTTAATACTCTGCCAACCCCAAAACCCCAAAAAAAAACACCCCCAGTATATACCCTAAAAAACCCCCCCAAGACCCTTTCCCCCACCCCGTTCCCCACATATAGTTTTAACCCAGCCCCCCCCAAATAAAAACACATTTAAAATATTTAAAAATAAACACCAAACCTCCATCTAGGCCACAACCGGTTGAACCCCATGTAAAACCCTGACCCCCCCCCAAAATAACAACCGTAATATACCCCAAAAAAAAACCCCCATCAATCCCCCCCCGGGCCCCACCAAATAAAAGTTGTCTTAAAAATGAAAAATCAGACATTTAAAAACAATAAATTTTACCCCCCCCTACCAAATCAAAATATATTTTTCCCCCCCCGGGCCCCCATCCAACGTCAAAAACTTTACCCCATGCCACAAAAAATGTTTTTGGACTGTCCCCCCCCCCCATCAAATACCAAAAATTTCTGGGCCCCCAAAGTTTTTTCCCATTTTACACCCTTTGCAACCCCCCCAGAGAGCCCTTTGTGTTCCCTACTTAAACCCAAGGGGTTTAAAAGCATTGACGCCCAGAAAAATAACCCCCTTCCCTAATCCCCCTCCCAAAACCAAGTCATAAACCCACCCATCAGACTTCCCCAAAACCAGCCCCCCCCCAAACCCCCCTCCCCTAAAAACCGCCCCCCAACGCCGCCCACTTGCCCACTGTAGAACACCGGCCTACCCTCCATCCCCCTACACACCCCGGGCCTCAAACCCAGCCCACCCCTGTGCCCACTTCAAAATAAAACCCTCCCCCTAATTATACCCCAGGTACCCCAACCGCCACCACTTGAACTTTAAAACCCAAGATATTAATCCCCCCCCCAAACCCCGCTTTCCCCCCAAACCCCGAAAATTCTCCAATTCCCAGCAAATCCACCCTATCCCTCCACCCCCTACTACCCCACTATTACCCAAGACTGGCCAAACGGGTTGCAAAACACCCCATTTCCTAATCCCCCTCCCAAAAAAGCCTAAACCCAAGCCCCCCAATGTTGACATTCAGCAAAAAACCCCAAATATCCCTACCCCCCCATAACCAAAGTTTTCCCCAACCCCCCACCCATTTTTAAAGACTTAAAAACACACCCCCATAACCCCCCACCCAGCACAGTTTTTTAAAAACCCCACCCAAGGTTTTAAAACATCAGTCACAAAAAAACCCAATTAAAAGGGGGGAAAATTTTTTTAAAAATTTTTAAATTTCCACAAAAAAAGGCCAAAAAACCTTAATTTTAAAAGCTGTAAAATAAAAATTTTTTAAAAAAAGTTTTTTTTTACAAAAAAGGGGGTTCCCTCCAATTTTTAACCCCCAATCCCCTAAAATTGGGAGAGTCACCCCCTGCGCCAAGCCCAAAAAAAGTGGAAATTTTAAAAAAATTTGCAGGTTGCAAAAAAAAAAAAATTTTAATCCCCCAAAAATTTTTTATTACAGGGTGGGAAAAAAAAGAAAGGGGAAATTGTTGGGGTAAAAAAATTTATTAAACCAATAAGAAAAAAAATGACAAAATTTAAAAAAATTTGTTTGAAAAAATTTAGACACAAATTAAAAGGGTTTTTAAAAACAAAAAAAAAATTACAAAAATTTAAAAGAGAAAGAAAGCCCTTATTTTTTGAGGGGGTTCCCCAAAAAAGGTAAAAACCCCTTTCCCAAGGGACGCTTTTACACATTTTTCCTTTTTGTTTTTTACCCTACTCAGGTCAAGTATGTAAACATTTTTGTGCCTAAAAAAAAAAAAAGGGGGGGTATTTTACTTTTCCAAAAAATAAACAAAAAAATTTCTACTTTAAACCCCTTTTGGTTTTAAATTTGGAACTGAAAAAATTTATTTTGGTTTTTTTTTTTTGTAAAAATTTTTTTCAAAAATAACAAACCCTTTAAAAAGGGGCAAAACCTTTTTAGCAAAAAACTTTTCCCCAACCTTTCCTTTAAAATTTTTAAACCCAAACCCCCTTTTTATTTTCCTCATTTTGGGTTGTTTTCTTTAAAATATTTCAAAAAAAAAATTTGATGCCCCTTTTTTTTTCAGTAAAATTTAAACGTTGTTTTTTTTTTTTCTGTAAAAGCCAAAAGCTTTAAAAAACCTTTTTTTAAAACTTCGATTTTGTTCCCCTTTAATTCCCTGCCCCTTTAATTTTCAAAATTTTAAAAGGCATGTTTTTAAAATTTTTCCAAATTTAGGGTATAAAAATTTCTTAAAAAAACAATGGGAGCGTTGTCTTCCCCCACATTTTGAAATGCCCTTTGGGGAAAAGTAAGATTTTGAAAAGAGGAGTTTTTCACAGAAAGACTGAAAAGGGCCAGGAGAGTTTTAAAAAACCCAACTTTTGAAACCCTTGAAAAAGGGGATTATTTTTTGAAGAAAAATTACCCTTTTTTTACGGAAAACCCCCCAAAGTTCAGCACAACAAAAAAAAGTAACAACCTTCAATTACAGTTTTTTTAAATTTTAAAATTAAGAAAAATAAACTTTAAACCAAGGGGGTTGCTTGCAATTTTATAAATTTATATACTTGTATTATAAAATTTTAATTGAAATTTTTTTGTATACAAGAGGGCGCTCCCAATTTTTTAGCTTTATTTTATTCTTTTATAAAAAATTGAAAGGCCCATAAAAAGGGGGCCCCTTAAAGTTATTTTTCTTTTAAAAAAAAATTTTTTTTACAAAAAAAATTTCTTATTTTTTTTCCCCAATAAAATTTTTAAAATTTGTTTTTAAAATACAAAGATTTATTTAAAAATTTTTTTTTAAAATCATTTTTAATTTTTCCTTTCTTTTACAAGTTTATTAAAAATTTATGTTTTTTCCCTTTTAAAAAATACGCCGTATAAAAGCATTCCAAATAAAAAATTTGGCGCCTTTTAAAAAAAGGAAAAAGCAAAAAATATTTTTTAATTTATAAAATTTTTTAATCTTCACGCTCTTTTTTTAAATTTTTAAAAAACCTTATTCTATTAAATATCAAGATTTTTTGAATGGGAAAAGGGGCGTTTTAAAAAAAAAGAGAAAAATCCCGTATTATTAAATTTTGAATAAAAAAACTTTAAATTTTTTTGGATAACGAAAAAAATTACGGTAAATTTGTAAGTTTTTTAAAACCCAACTTTCCCAATTTTTAAAAAAAAAATTACAGTATGTACATAAATTTTTTTAAAATTAAACGGGTTAATTTTTTTATTTTTTAAACCAAAAAAATTTTAGTCTAAAATGTTTTGTTTTTAAAGGGTAAAAAATTGTATAAAAAAACACTTAGGTCCTTTTTTAGCTTACCCCCTACTTAATTTAAAAAATATATAAACAAATTTAATTTTATAAAAAAAAAATTTTCCTAATTAAAAAAACAATTAAATTTTAAAAAGAAAAAAGGCGCCTATTTAAAAAAATTTCCTTTAATTTTAATAAACCCCATAGCACACAAAAAAATTCCCAAAAAGTTTTTAGCCAAAACACATCCAAAATTAACAAAACAAAAAGGGTAATACACGGCACAAAAAGTTAAATACACACAATTTTTAAATAAAAACAAAAAAATATCCCCAAATATACCTAAAAAAAACTAAATATATAAAAGGGGGGGTTTAAAGTAAAAAAATATACAAGAGTTTTAGGAAACCCCCCCTCCAAAGAAGTTTTTTGGAAAACCCCCAAGAGCTTTAAAAATGAGAGTTTCCCCTAAAAAATAAATTCCCTTTTTAAAAATATAAAAAAGAAGTTTGAGGAAATAAAAAGAAAATTTTCAAAAGTTAACAAAACCCACTGGGCCCCTAAGGCCATTTTTAAACCCGGCCCATTTAAAAACCCCCCAAAAAAGGGGTTTAAAAATTTAAAATACAATTTAAAGAAACCCCTTTCCCCCGGGGAAAATATATTAAAATTATATTACAGATATTCTGAATCCTATCTCAAAAAAATTACATTGCAAATAATATCCACGAACATTCACCCAACGGGTTTTTTAATTATAAAGTGCCCAACAGCATGGAAAAAAATTCTTTTCGAAAAAGTATTATAAGTCAGTTTTAAAAAATTATGTTAGGGAACTAAAAGTTTAGGTACATGTACCTCCCATAAAAAAACTGTTAGAAAATTTCCAATGTGAACAAAAAGTCCAAACAACAAATTTTGAACCCCAATCTAAAAATAACAAAGTTGTTACAATTAATACATTGAGGTCAACCAGAGTTCAATCCCAAAAATTTGGGGGGTTTTTTTCCCAACATAACAAAAAATGTTAAAGGTTTTAAAACTTAAAAAACCTTTAACAATTGGTTAAATTTTTTTAAATTCAGAAAAATATAAAAAAAAATTTACTTTTTTTTTTTAGGAAATCTTACTCAAAACATGAAAAATTTGGGTTTTTTCAAAAGGCAAAAACGTTTGGTTTCATTAAAAGTTTTAAAAAGTAAAAAAGGGGAAAAAAAATCAGTGGTAACCCTTTTTAAAAAACGGGAAAATTTTTCCCCCCCCCTTTCCCTTTCCCCCCCCCCCCCAATTCTTAGGGAAAAAATATAAAAAAATTTTTAAAAAAAAAAAGTTTTCTTAAAAGGGGCCCAACATCATAGCATGGTGAAAACTAGAAAAAAATTATACAAAAGATTTAAAAAATTCCAAAAAATTGGTGAGAAAAAAACGTATAAAAAAATATTTCATTACAAAAAATTAAAAATTTAAAACCAAAATGTGGAACCAGGGACAAATTAAAAATGCAATTTTTTAAAAAAAATTTTCTATTCAAGATTGGAAAATAAAAAGCAATATTCATAAACCAAATTTAAAAAGTGGAAAACCCTAAAAAAAGCACTCCAAATAAAATTTTCATAAAAGGATAAAACATAAAACATGGGAAAACTTGAAAATTTTAACAAGGAAAAAATCCAAATCGAAAAACTCCAAAAAAAAAAATATGAAAATTAAAACCCACCCAAACCCAACAACAAAACAAAAAACACAAACAACCCCACACCAAAAAACACACCACACAAACCACAAACACCAACAAAAACCAACAACCACCAACACCAACAACACCCACAAAAACCCCAACCAACACCAAACCCCAAAAAAAAACCCAAAACCACACCCCCCCCCCACAAACCCACAACCCCCCACCCACCACCAAACAAACAAACAAACCAACCCAACAACCACCCCACCCCACCCCCACCCCCCCAACACCCAACAACCACCAAACCCCACCCAACCAAACCACCCCCACCCCACACAACACCCACACACCACCCCCAACCCCAACAACACAAACCCAACAACAACACACCCCACACAAACACCCACACAACCCACCCCACCCCCACCACAAAAAACCCAACCACACAAACCCACAAACCACCAAAAACCAAACACCAAAACACAAAAACCCCCAAACCAAAAACCCAAAAAAACAAACAAAACACAAAAACACCAAAACCCAAAAACCCCACAACAACAAACACCCCCACACAACCCAAAAAAAAAACACACCAAAAAAAACACCACACCAAAAAAAACCCCACCAAAACCCAAAAACCCCCCAAACCCACCACAACCCCCCAAACACCAAACCACCACCCCCAAAACCCCAACCCCAAAACACAACCAAAAAAACAAAAAAAAAAACCACAAAACACAAAACAACAAAAAACAACACACACAAACCAAAAACAACAAAAACACCACCAACCCCCCCACAAAACCCAACACCCCCACAAACCAAAAAACAAAAAACACAAACAACAAACCAAAAACAACAAACACACAAAAAACACCAAAAACAAAAAAAAACCACACACCACACAACACAACAAACAACCCCCACACCACACCACAACAAACAAACCCAAAAAACAAAACAAAAAACAACAAACCCCCCACAACACAACCCAAAACAAAACAAAAAACCACAAACAACAAAACCAAAACCACACCCAAAAACACAAACACCCCCCCCCCCAACAACCCACACACCACCCCCACCACCCCCCACCAAACCACAACAACAAACAAAAACAACCACAACAAAAACCAACCAAACAAAAACCCAAACAAACAACCCACAAAAACAACAAAACAACCCACCCAAAACAACACCACCCAACCACCAACAAAAAACAAACCAAAACACAAACCACACAACAAAAACCAACCAAAAAAAAAACAAAACCCCAAACCCCCCCCTTTTACCAAAAAAACTAAAAAAAACCACTTATTTTCCCCCATAAATACACTTAAATTCAAAAAACCTTAAAATCCAATAATTTTAACCTTTAAAAATTTTTTCTTTTAATTTAAAAAAAAAATCCCCACACCAAATTCCCCCATTTAAATTTTAAATTTAAAATCCCTTTTAAAAAAATTTACAAAAACCCCAAAAAAAAAACCCAAACCTTTTTCCCAACCCCCCTTTTTTACAAAACAAAAACCCCCCTTTTTTTAAAAATATTAAAAAAAATAACCTTTCAAAAATTTTTTACCCAATTTCCCTTTTTACTTTTTTAAAAAAAAAATTTTCAAGGGGTTTCCTACTTTTTTATTTCCCATATTTCCATTTACCTTTAAAAAATTTAAAAACAAAACACCCTTAAAAAAAAAAACTTCCCTTCCCCCCCCTTAAAAAAAAAACCCCCCCACTTTAAACTTAAATTATCAAAAACAAAAAATTTTTTAAAGGGCCTTTTAAAATTTCTAAAAACCAAATTTTATTTTTTCTTTTTTTTAAAATTTTTTTTTAATTCCCAATTTTCCCATTTTTTAACCCCCTTTTGGGCCCTTTTTTTTCTTTCCCCCCGGGGTTTTTGGAAAAAGGGCACTTTTGATTTTTAAAAAATTTTTTTTTAAAACTTTTAAGGTCTAGGGTTATTTAACCCTTAACGGAAAAATTGAAAAAAACAAAATTTTTACCCAAAAAACCCCGTCTTAAAAAATTTCCTTTCCCTGGGCCCCTTTTTTAATAATTTTGAAGAATTTTTTAAAAATTTAAGTTAAAGGGGAAAAATGACTAAAAATTTTTTAAAATAAGTTTGGGGATCACCTAAATGTTTTCCTTTTTAAAAAAAACCCCTTTGGAAAAATTTTTCTAAAACTTTAAAAAATTTTCAAACATTTTAATTACAAAAAACAATTTTTGGGGTTCCCCAAGAAGAAAGTTAAAATTTTAAATTTTTTTGGGGAAAGGAATGTTACATTTCCGTTTTTTTCCTTTAAAAAAATTTAATGTCTTTTTAAAAAACAACCCCCAAAACAAAGCGAAAGATTTAATTTTAATGGGAAAGGCGTTTTGATTCCCTTGGGTTTAAAAGAAAATTTGGGGCTGTTCGTTTTTGGGCGGGGGCCGGGTTTTTAGATAAAAAGGGGGTTTTAATTTTTTGTTGGGGAATTTTAGGGGCCCGTAGGCATTTGGTCCCCCCTTAATTATTGGCGGCATCCAAATTCAATCAGTTTTAAAAAACCCGGGGAAGGCTTTCAAAAACAAAGACGGGGTTTGTTTAAATTAAACAAAACAACCGTTCCCCAAAGGTTTTTTTACCCAAAATTTTAAAAAAAAGGAAGAAACTTTCACCTGGGGGGGCTGGGGGGTTTTTGGATGGTATTTGAAAATTTGGGGTTTTTCATTCAAAACGATTTGAAGGGGTTTTGCTTTATAAAGGGGGGGTGTTCTAAATTTAATCCCCTTTTAAATTTAACCTTTTAAGGTGATTCAATTTTTTAAAACTTTTATTTTTTCCCTTGCTACCCTTTTTTCCCCCCCCTTTTTCCTTAAAAAATTTTTTTTCAGTAATTTCCTTTTTTTTAAGAAAGGGGTTTTCCCTTTTTTTGGGGGGGTTTTTTTTTAAAATTTGTTAAATTTTTTTAAACTTTTAACCTTTTAAAAAATATTTTTTGGGGTTCCCTTTGGGGCAAATTATTTGGAATCGTTTTACTTTTACATTTGGTTTTCAGGAGGGTGGGCCCGAGAAAGGGGCTTTTTGGGGAATATTTTACTGGGCCCTTTTATAAAAAAACAATTTTTTGGTTTTCTTTTTTAAGTTTTTTAAAAAAACAAAAGTTTTCAAGAATTTTTTGAGTAAGAGTCTTAAACCTTTTATTAATTTAGTAAAGGGATTTTTTTTTTAGGTCCGGCCCTTTGGTTTTTTTATAAATGTTTTAGAAAAATTTTTAAATATGTTTTTTTTTTAAAATTTTTAAAAAATTTTAATAAATTGGGGGGGTTTTTTTTTAAGTTTTTCTAAGCCCTTTAAACCAAAATTTTTGGGAAAATTTTTTGATTTAAAAAAATTTCCCTTTTCCCCTTTATTTTTTTTGTGACCCTAAAGTAAATTTTTTAATTTTTATTTTAAAGGGGAAACTTTTTTTTAAAATTTAATTTTTAAATTCCTTTTTTTCCCATAAAGGGTTTTAAAGCTTTATTTAACCCAATTTTATTTTACTTTTCCCATTTCCCCTTTAAATCCCATTCAGTTTTAGGTTTAAAAGGGGTTTTAAGAAAAATTAAAAATTTATATTTTTACGTTTAAAAAGGAACGGGAAAGGTTTTTTTCTTTTTTTTTCTTTTTGAAGGGGAAAAATTTCAATGTTTAAAATTTTTTTGGTTCCCATTAGTAAACTAAAAAAAAGGCACCCCCTTTGAAATTTCGAATTTAACTGTGGGAAAAGAAAGAAATTTTTAAATTTAAAGTTGGGTATTAAAATTTTTATTTTAAGACGAAATTTCCACTTTGTTTTGGGGTAAGAAATAAATTAAAAAAAATTAGTAAAAAAAAATTTTATGTTAAAAAAAATAATTTTAAAAATTTTAATCTATTTTGGAGGGTGGTTTTTTCAAGAAAGTAAATTACGTAGATTTTTTAGGTTTGTAGTGCAAAAAACAAAAAAAATTTGTATGTCTTTTAAAGTTAAAAACACTTAATGAAAAACTTTAGTTTTACAATTCTATTTTAAAATTAAATTAAATTTTATTATATTAACATTTTTACTTTTGGAGGAAACGAAAGGGGGTTTTAATTAAAAAGGGGGCCAGGTTCCCCAAATTCAAGAAAAAAGCCCGTTTTGAAGTTTTAATAAAAAATTTCTTTGAGGTTATTGGAAAACCCCCCAATTCAAAGGGTTAAAAACACTCTTTTCCCCAAAATCATTAAATTCAAAAAAGGGGGCACAACAGGGAAGTATAACGCCCACCACAAGCTCTTTTTCGGGCAATTTCCCTTTTTCCCCGTTGTTTAAAATAACTTAAATTTTTTCCATTTTTTGGGGCCTTTTCCAAAAAGTTCAGGGGGGGGTAACCCAAAATCTCTGGGAGTTTAGTTTTTAAAACCCCCAAAATGGATTTTTTTCTTTTGGAGATTTTTCCAGGGGATGCCTAAAAAACGACAAAACCATTCCCACCAAAAAAACCTTTAAAACTTTTTTTCAACGAGGGAAACCACGCCCAAAGGGGTGTGGAAAAAAACCCCCCCAGGAGGGTGGGGGGTTTTAGGGAAGGGGATTTTTTAAATTTTAAAGGGGAGGGGGGGGGTTTTAAAATAGGGTGAGGGGAAGGGGGGGGGGTTTTGGGCTAAATTTTTAAGGGGGGATAAAAACCCCCCCCCTTCCCCTAAGAACCCAAATTAAATATTTTCCGAAAAAGGGGGAAATTTTTTTTTCTACTGTACCCTTTATGCCTCCAGGCATCAGGGGTTTTCTTTTGTGAATTTTGGGTTTTAAAAAAAAAAAATTAGGCTACCTATTTTTTTAATTTTTTGGTTGTTTGGGGTTTCTTTAAAACTTACGGGAGAATTTATTTTTGAAAAAAAAACCAACCTTTTTTTACTTTATTTATTTTCACCCCCTTTTTTAATTTAAACCCCCCCCCCAAACCCAACAATTATTTTTCCTTTTTACAAAAAAAATTCCTCACCCCACCTTCCCAAAAATCTAACAAACCCCCCCAACCATTTTTAACACCCCCTTTTTTTCATAAAACCCTATTTTTTTTAAATCATTTTTCAACCCATTTTAACCAAAATAAAACATTTTTTAACCCCCCTTTCCCTCCACTTATTTTCACCCCCCACCCCCCCCTCAAACTAAACCCAATAATATTTTTAAAACTTTCATTTACAAAATTCTTTTTAAAAAATTTCCCCAAAAACCCCAACCCTTTTTTTTTTATTTCATTTTTCTTTTTTCCCCCAAAATTCTTTTTTTCACACAATTATTTATTTTAACATTTTACACCACTTCACACCCCTTTTTTTTATTTTAACTTTTTCCCAACAAAAACTTCATTTTTAAAAAATCAAAACATTTTAATTTTTTCAAACCACCTTTTAACAACATATTAACTTTTTTAACCTTTTTTCATAACCCAAATTTTTCAATCCCCCAACATTCATTTTTCAACCAATTTTTCCCAAATTTTTAATTCAAAATCCATACTACAATTACCTCCCCCCCCAATTCAAAAAAAAAAAATAATTTTCCCCCCCCTAATTTTTCTTTTAAATAATTCAACCACCCCAAATTAATACACTCCATTTTAAAGTTTTCAAAAACCTTTTAACTATAAACCCCCCCCCCCCCACCACCCCCAACACCCAAATTTTCAAAAACAAACAATAACCAAACCCCCCAAACAAAACCCCCCCCCAAAAAAAACCACCCCCCCCCCAAACCCCCCCCAAAATGCCCCCCATTTTTTCCAACAAACTTAAAATAAACCCCCCCCATTTAAAAACAACCCCCTTTTTAAAAAACTACCATTTTTCCCCAATATTTTTTCCCCATCAAACTTTCTTTAATTTTCCCAAAATTATTAAAAAACTCAACCCCCTTTTTTTTTAAAAAAAAACAAACCCACATTTTAAAAAAACTTTTACTTCCCTATATTTTTACCTTTTTAATTTTTTTTTTATAAAATTTTCACACATTTTTTCCCATTAATTTTAAACTTTATTTTAAATTATTTCAAAAAAACCCCAAAATTATTTTTTACAATAAAATCAATTTTTAAAATTTAATCTATTTTTAAAAATTTATCAACATTTATTTTATCACTTATAACTTATTAATTTTTTTACCAAAATACTTTTTTCCCTTTACCCCCAATTACAAAACATTTTCTCCCAATTCCCTTTTCCCCACAATAATCTTCTTCCTTTTTTTTCATTTTTATAAATTTTAAAAAATTTTTTTTTTTAACAACTTTTTCCTACACATTTTTTAAACCACACAAAATTCACCCCCCATTATTTCAATTATAACACAAACTTTTATTAATTTTCAATTTATTTTTCCCAATTTTATTTAAACATTTTCCTATTTAAAATTTTACACTTTTTTATAAATTTTAAAATTTCAACTTTTTTTTCATTTTATTTACTTTAAAAATAAATTCAAATTTCCACTTTTTTTTAAAAATAAATCTAATTCTTTTTACTTTTTCCAAAACTTCTACATTATTTTCCAAAAATTCTAATAAAAACCTTTTTTTTTCACAAAAAAACCTTTTTTAGTGAGTTTTTTGTTGCGTTTTCACCTTTCTCATGCCATGTATAGGGGCCCCTTTTCAAGAAATGCTTTTATTGTATTAAATTCCCCTTTATATTTTTGTTGTACCCCATGTACTAATAGTGATGGGTCTTCACTCCCTTAACTGTGGATGATACTTTTTTTTTATTGTAATATATTTGCCTTTTTTCTTTCTAAATTAGTGAACTGTTAGAGCTGTATTTTTTTTCCTTGTTTCTTTTTTTGACTTTAATGAAACCAAACTGTTCTGCCTTTGAAAACCCAAATTTTTCTGTTAGATATAGATTGCCTTAAAAATAAGGTTTGAATGTAATTTTATATTCATGATTTGTTCATGCGTTTAAAGACTATTGTATACAAGTGTTGTGTTAAGGTTTTTGTATAGTTTTAACCCCTTTATTTATGTTATTGTATTGGTTAATAAGAAAATTTCCACATTATTGTGTATTGAATTGGTTGACCCAAAGTATTACATTGGAACAACTTTGTTTATTTGAGTTGGTTCAAAATTTGTTGTTTGGACTGTGTGTTCACATTGGAATTTGCTATACGGTTTTTTTATTGGGAGGTAATGTACCCAAACTTTTAGTTCCCTAAAAATAATTTTTGCGATTTAATCGTTTTTTGAAAAAAAGTTTTTTCCATGTGTGTGTCATTTATAATTAGAAAACTGTTGGGTGAAGTTCAGGGATTTTATTTGCAAAGAATTTTTTTTGATGTTGAAGGATTCAGAATCCCTCTGTACAGTAAAAGATCTTGTATATATTTATTTCCGAGGATTGGGTTTCTGTGTAAAATTTTTATTTTCCCAAATAACTTCAGGTCACTTGTAGTTGGTTTTAGACCCTGGGTCGGTGGTTATAAAGTAGGGAACCTGTTGGGACCAAATGCGCCCTCATTGTTCAATTGTGGGAAAAAAAAAATTAACTTTCGAGTTGTACGTGACTTTTTTTCTCTTTTTTCCCTGTTGTCTTGAAAGAGTAATTATTATTTGAGTGGTAAATTTTTCTTTTTTTTAAAGGGAGCATGCCTTGGCCATGCTCCAAAGCTATTCATTTGGGAGGGGTAGTACTAGAAGCTCTCTGGGATTGTTTTACGTTTAAAAACCCCCTTTGTTTCCTGATTTACTGTGATTTTTGGGTCTATTTTGGGGATATTTGGATTTTTTTTTTGTAAACCTGTGTGTAGTATTGTCGGCAGCATCTGTGTGTGCGGCGTGTAGTTAGCTTCTGTGTGCGACCTTTTTGAATTTTACTGTGCACTGTGTAATGTAGGCTACTTTTCTGTTGGTTGTAAATTTTTGGATGTGTTGTTGGGTTACTATTAAAAACCCGTAAGGAGAAATTTATTTGTGAAAAAAGAGTCATTGATCGCTTTTATTATCATTGTATTTTGGCGAATCCTCGTCCTTTTTAATTAGAGGGCCCGGCCCCCTTCCCGTTTTCTCTTTATAATATAAAAATTTTTTTATGATATTATTTTGAAATTTTTTTTATTTTGTTGATAATGACTGAAAAAGGTTTTCATAAGGTGTGGGTGTTTTATCACTAAAGGTTTTTGGGGGGGGGGGGGGTTAAGCCCTCTTAAAAAAAACAGCCCCCACAGTAGACTAACACTTTTTTTACTTCCCAAAAACTAATAAAAAATATCATACCCGTTTGAACTTTACATAAAATCAGTGAGGTATGCCGGCTAATGTAGATTTGGGAAATGTTTTATTTTATGTGAAGGTTAGGGTTGGAAATTTACTGTACAATATTACGTAATTTTTTTCCCTTTTCCAAACAGAGTTTGAAATGTTGTCTTTATTTAAAAACAATTTAAATAAGCTGGCGGGTTCTTTTTCTTTTAGTGTTGCGCCACATTTAATCGCTTAGAAAAGGTTTCTTGATATTAAAAAAGTTTTAAATGAAAAAGGGTTTCACGAAAATTTAAGACGGCGTGATTTTGATTCATAAAATCTTGAGTAACGTCGGGTAAAAAGGAAAAAAATTTTTTTGTCTTGTTGTTTTTTATGAACGGGCGCTGCAGAGATTGAATTTGATATGCATTTTTTCGTGTTCGGTGCATTTGTAAACCGGAAAAAAAAGGGAGCCCCATTCTGTAAAGGGATGCTTGTAAAAAATGAAACTGTGATAAAGAAATTAAGAAATGATTTTTCTATAATTAAATTTTGTGAAAATAAAACTTTGTATTTTTAAGGACGGAATTATCCCCCATTTGATTGGGGATAAAGAATGAAGTAAAGTAACTTTGTGATAAAAAAAATTGTTACTGTGTATAAGAAAAATAACTTTAAGAAATCTCTTATTTATGGGATTTTCAGGAGGGTGGTTTACAAGAATGAAAAAAAAATACAGCTGATATGTGGTAGCGCCCTTAGTGTGACAAATGAAATTTCTAAAAATTTCATTTTGCTATGAAAACTGAAATATATAATAGTTATATAAAGCATTGCAATGCTAGCACTGTGTAGTTTACAGGGTTTATTTTAAAATTGAAATTTTTTTACATGTAATTGAAGGCATTGTTAAATTTTGGTAGTTGTCCAGCATGAACTTGGGGTGTATAAAATAAACCTGTAAAAAAGGGGTCAATTGGTTAAAGTTGCAAAAAAATTTAATCCCCTTTTTACATAGAAGTGTTCATAGAAGTATGTGCTTTGAGAAAACTTCATGCCCGAAGCCTTTCTCAGATTCAAAATTTTTGGGTTGAAAAAAATACCTCTTTCTTAAAACTACATTTTTCGATCAAAAGGGGGTTTTTTAACAAGGTGTATAGTATCAACAGCTCTCCATTGCTCTTTATCAAGTTTTTATGGCAAATTCTTTTTTTCCAAGCCCTTTCTTGGTCGGATGGCTTGGTGCCCAAAAGTATTCTTTGGGGGGGTTAGTTTTTTAAGCTTCTGGGAGTATTGTTTTTTTTTAAACCCCCTTTATATTATTTTCGTATTTTTTGGTATATTTTCTTTTTTGAAACCTTTTGTAATGCAGGAATAAAATGGAAAAGCGTCGGGATTCCAACCAAACCAGGACAATGGGGGGTTGGTGGGTTTAAAGGAAAACACCCGGGCTCAACCAAAGGGGGGGGGGTTTTAGGGGATTTTTTTTGGGGGGGTTTGGGGGGGGTTTGGGGTTTTAGGGTAATAAAAAATATAGGGGGGGGGGTTTTTGGGGGGGGTTTTAATTTGATACTTTTAAAATTGGTGTAGGGGGAGGGGATTAGGGTGTGAACTTCCCCCCTTTTAATGGAAGAAACCCCCCAAGGGTTTTAAGGGAGGGGTTTAAAAAAAGCAGGGAAATTGGTTAAGTGTGACGCAATTTAGCCCCGAGTATGGGGGGTCGGCAGTAGTGCCTGGGCAATTTTTGAAATTTTAGGCACTTTAAAAGTAGGTTTAACAAGTTTTTTGTAATTTTTGATTTTTTTATGGGGTTTTTTAAAACCTTAAGGAGAAATTTATTTGGAAAAACTTTATCGCTTTTTTTTTATTTGATTGTAAAATTTTGGGGAAACCCCCCAAAAAAAGGCCCTCCTTTTCCTGTCTCTTAAAGGGCCGTTAGGGGATTATTTTATTTGTTTTTTCAAAAAAATTTTTTTTTGCTGCTTTTTTTAAAATGGACGTAGACAGGTTTGGGGTGTTTGCCATTTTATTTTCGTATTTTTTTATTTTTTTATTTTTACGCCTTTTTATATGGGGATAGAATTTTTCGCTATTTTTTTCTGTATTTATTTTGGATTTTAAAGGATTTAGATTTTTCTGAGTGAAAAAAGAAAGGTTTTTTAAAGTTTTGGGGGGTTTTTTGGACTGGGATGGAGGGCCCAAATTTTTTTTTTGTTGCCCTGCAAGGATGAAAGGCTTTAAAGATTGTATATTTTTTTTTATTTTGTGTGCAAACCCTTGTCAAATTCTTTTGTAAATTGGGGTTTTGAAATTATTTCGGTTTTTGACGTTTGTTTGGCAGTTTTGCTTTTGGGCCCCTTTTTAAGGTTAAAATTTTTTGTTGCACACAAATTTTTTTGAACGGTTTTTAGTAGGATTTGCTTTTTCACCTGGTGGAGTGGTGTTTTTTATGCCTTGTGGTTGTGTATTTAAATTTCTTTTGGCATTGTGAATTTGTCTTTTTAAGGGTGTTGTTGGGGAAAGTTTGGTAGCTTGAGTTTGGTCTCATGGGTTGCTTTTTTGGACTTTTATTTAATTGCTGTTTTGTCAGCTCGTTTTGGGAGGCTTGTTTAGGCCCCTTTGAAAAAGTAAAGGATTTTTAGTGTCTTGTGTTTATTGCAACCCGTGTCTTTTGGGTTCTTTTTTGGGAAATAGGGATACTAGAATTTTCAAAAGTTAGGTGGCAGTATTAGATAAGTGAAGATGAATTTGCACCAATTTATGTAAAATCAGGGAAAATTTAAACTTAAAAAAAAAAAATTCCATTTTTAAGCTTTTCAAAAAGCCCTTTTTGGGCATTGGAAAGCAGATTGATATATTTTATTAGTTAGGGGTGATAATTTTTTTTTTAAACGTTATGTTTAGGGTTGTTTTGGAGGGCGCTTTGGGGGTGTTTGAGGGGGCGGGGGGGAGTTTGTTTTAATGAAGTTTTTGATGAATGCGTTTGAAGGGGTTTTGGGGGCCCCCATTTTGTTTGCCAGTTGAAAGCTAAGGTAAAATGGGAAAGTTCCCCTTGTATTTAGGGGGTTGTAATTTATTTTTTGCCCGTGTTTCCGAGAACGGGTGACCCCTTGGGAGGCCCCCCAGTTATTTTATTGGGGAGGGAAAAGCTATTCTTAAGTTTTTCTAGATTATAATTGGAAAAAACATGCCCCTTGTGTTTGTTTTGTGTAAAAGCAGAGGGTTGTACATTTGGGACAGAAACATGGTTTTGCCCCCAGAGGTTTTGGGGATTTTGTTTTGGTTTAAAGGGAAGTTTTTCCCCTGCTTTTATTTTCCCCTGGGGGGGTAATGGTTAATGGGATTTGATTTTTTAAGGGTTTTTTGTGGAAGAACATTGGGTTTTGGTAAAGGTTCAATTTTATTTTAAGATGTCTTGGGAAAAATTTAAAGGCTATTTTTAAAATTTTTTAAAAATTATATTTGGAGTATTTTATACATTTTGGATTTTTTTTTTGTTACCCTTAGTAGTTATGACGGGTTGTGGCCCTTTATTTTTTTGGCAAGTTATTTTTGTTATTTTATTGTTTTTGGCTTTGTGGGGTTATTTAATAAATTGGGATTGCTCCTTTTTGTTTGTTTCTTTTTAGAAAATTTTAAAAAAAATTTTTTTATTTTAAACTGTTTGGGGACGTTCGTACATTTATGTTTTTATGACAATCAAATTTTCTCATTATTTTCTAGTTTAAAAACAATATTTTATGTAAAAAGGTATTTTTGGGATTTTTTTCCCCAAAATATTAAATTTTTGGGACAATTGTTCCAGTTTGGTTTTTCTATTTTGGTTGTAATTTCTTTATTTGGGGCTTTTAAAGGGTTTTTTCCTGATTGTAAAGTTTTTAAAAATTTTAGTTTAGTTTAAATTTTTTTAAAGAAATTATTATTAATCATTTTTAAATTTTTCCTAAAAACTTTCTGAGGGATTTTTTGGGTTCCAATTTTTTTTTCAGGGAAAATTTTTTGTCACTTTTTTATTTAAAAATTTATGGGATATTTTTAAACTCTTTTGTTTAAAATTTTTTTAGTTTTAAAACCCTGAGGCCCAATAACCACTTTTTAAAATTTTTTGTATTAAATTTTTCCCCCTTTTATTGGGGTGTTGTCACCCCTTTTAAAAAGTATTTTCTTACTTTTTAAGGGGGGAATTTTTTTTGATAATTATATTTCCCTTTGCTTTTGCAAATGTGTTAGAGCTTATTTTATTTTTCCCCGTTATCTTTTTTGACGGGAAAAAAAAACTGTTTTTTTTAAATCCAATTATTCATGTTGAGTTAGATTTCCTAAAAGGGGGAAATTATTTTTCTTCATGATTGTTCATGCCCTTTAAGAAAATTTTTTACCATGTTGGGGAAAAGTTTTTATGCTTTTTTAAAAATTTTCATGTAGATAGGGGTGGAATAGAAAAAAGATTGGATTGAATCTTTGCCCAAAAAACTTTTAAAACTTTTTTAAAGGGTTTTTTATTTTTTTTGGGGGGGTTCCCATGTGGAAAATTTTTATGGGGGATTTTTAAAAGGTACCTTTTTTAAAAAATTTTAAAAAGGGGTTTAATTGGGTTTTTGGGGTGTTTTTTTACATGGAGTGTTACTTTTTTAGAAAACCGGGGGGTGAAGTTGTATATTATTTGCTTAATTTTTGTTTGAAAATTTAAAATCCTTTCAGTAAGACTTTTATATATATTATTTCAAAATGGGTTGGGTTAAACTGTGAAAAATTTATTTTCCCAAAAAAAACCCGGCCATTGAGTTTTGTTTTAACCCTGGGTTTGGCCCTTTTATAAAAAAGGGGCTGAAATCCCCAATCCCCCCCCGTTAATTTGGGAAAAAATTAATTTTGGAGTTTAAATGAAATTCTTTTTTCAAAGCTTTCTTGAAAGGTAAATTATTTTTTTTAATTTCCTTTTTTTTAAAGGGAGCATGTCTGGCCTGCTCCCAAAAAAATATTTTTGGGGGGGTAGACTAGAAGCTCTTGTAGTATTGTTTTGTTTAAACCCTTTTTATACCTATTTCTTGTTTTTAGGGGCATATTTGGGGTAAAAATTTGGTTTTTTTATTTGTAAAAACATGTGTGTATATTTGGGAGTAATTTTGGGGGTGTGTTAGCTTCGGGGACCTTTTTTGTTAACTTTTTTCTCATTGAAGTAGGTCCATACGTTTGGGTTGTAAATTTTTATTGGTATTTTTACTATTAAAAACCTGTCAGGGGAAAAAATTTGTGAAAAGAGTCATTATCCCTTTTTTTTAATTGTATTTCAATCCCCGTCCTTTAAATTAATTAAGGACCCGGGCCCTTTTCCGTGTTTTCATAAAATTTAAATTTGGTTTAAGAATTTTATTTTTTGAAATTAAGTTTTTTGTTGAAATGACCAAAAAGGGTTTATCCTGGGTTGGGGGTTTTATCCCAGGGTGTGGGGGGGGGGGGGTTTTTTTAAAGCCCTCTTAAAAGAACAGCCCCCCGTCTAAACTTTTTGAAAACCCTTATAAAAACATCTCACCCGTTTGAACTTTACATTTTGTGAGTGTTCCCTTAAAATTGGTAAAATTTTTATTTTTGTTTAAAAAGTAGGGGTTTGTTTCTTAAAATTATTTTGAAATTTATTTCCTTTCAAAACAAGGTTTAAAAAAGTTTTTTATTAACAAAACTTAATTGGCGGGACTTTCTTTTCTAGTTACCAATTTTAAGATTCAGAAATTATTAATATTAAATAGTTAAGAAATTACAAAAGTTAAAACGACATGATTTTCCCCATTCAAAAAATTTGATAACCAAAAAAATTTTTTTCTTGCGTCTTTTATGAAGGCGTCAAGTTTGAATTTATATGATTTTATAGTGTTCGGTAAAATTTTTTTAAATAAAAAAAAATTTTTTATATTTTAAAAATAATTATAAAATTAAGTTTTTTTTAAATTAAATTTGTAATATTAATTTTTTTTAAAGGACGGAATTATCCCCTTTATTGGGGTAAAAAAATTTAAGTTAAAAGTAAACTTGATGTAAAAAAAATTTAAAGTGTATAAAAAAAATAATTTAAAAAATTCTTTTAGGGTTTTCAGGAGGGTTTGTTTCTAAAGTTTTAATTTAAAAAAACCAACTGTTTTGGTAGGCCCCTAGGTAGTGCCAAAAGAAATTTCAAAAAATTCTTAATCAAAATTTTAGCAAAAAGCACTTGAAGCAGCATTGATTTACAATTCTCTTTTTAAATTTGTTTTAAGTGATAGAAGGCATTTATATTTTGGTTGTTTCCGTGAATTGGGGGGGTATAAAAAATAAACCCGTAAAATTCTCTTGGTTACCCCGTTGCAAGAAATTAATGCCCTTGTTTCTGAATGTTAAAAATATTTTTGGAATTATTGAAAAATTTTAATTTTAATTTCTGGGGTTTTAAAAATATTTTCTCTAAAATAATTTTTCAAAAGGGCATTTCAACCAAAGTGTGTAAGTTAACAGTCCCATTTCTTTATCAAGCTTTTTAGGAATTTTTTTTTCCATAAGCTTTTTGAAAAGTAATTATTTTAAAAAGGGTTTTTCTTTTTTTTTTAGGGGGAATGGTTTTGGGCCCCTTTTTAAAAGTTTTTGGGGAAAAATACAACCCTTTTTTAAAATTGTTTTCTGAAACCTCTTTTATATTTCTTTTTTGGGAAATTTTTTTTAAAGAAACCCCTCCCGAATGCAGGAATTTAAAAAACAGGGACGTAAACCCGATTACCCCAAAAATTGGGGACAAAGGTTGGGGGTGGTTATCTTTACCCCCCAAAAGGGGGTTTTAGACATAAGGTTTGTTTTTTTGGGGTTTTGTTACCCAAAATAAAGTGGGGGTTTGGGAAACTTAAATTTGAAATTTTTAAAAGTTTTAAATAGGGAAAATTGTAATTTGGGTTATTTTTAGAAAAACTTTCCCCTTTAATTTTTTTGGAAAAAACCCAACCACTGTTTAAAAACCCCTTTTCTAAAAAAAAAGCCCAAATAATTGCCATAGGGTTAAATGATGCGCGGCTTCCTTTTGGGTGAGTTTAATTTTGGGCCAATTTTTGGAATTTTACCCTTTTTGAAGGCCCCCCCCAAAAAATTTGTTTGTAACTTTTATTTTTTGGGTTTTAAACCTGTTGTTTTTAAATGTAAAAAAAATGTTCTTTTTTAATTTTTTTATTTTTAAACTTTTTTTAATTAAGGGGCCTTTTTTTGGGGGTTTTTTAAATGGGGTTTGGTTTTTTTTAAAGGAAAAAAAAAAACCTTTTTTTTTCGACCTTATTCAAAATTAAAATTTGGGTTTCATTTTATTTTTTTTAAAAAACCCCGTTTTTTATTAATTTTGGGTTTTTTTTTAACGGCAAAATTTGGCGATTTTGCTTTTTCCCCAAAAAAAGGAAGTGTGGCGCTTTTTCCAAATTCTTTAAACACCCCTTTTTTTCCGTAAAAAAATTTTTTTTTTTTTTTTTTTCAATTTTTAAAAGGGTTTTATGAAAATTTTTAACGGGTTTTTATCCCTTTTTTTAAAGGCCCCTTTTGTTTGTTCTAAAATTATTTTTCCCTTTTAATTGAAATTTTTAGATTTTTTTTACCAAACCCTTTATTGGGGTAAAATTGGCTTTTTGGCATGGGAAATTTGGGCCTGAGGGGAAAGTTGGTTTTGTTTAAAAAAGTTTGGCCTTTGGGTTGGGGGCCTTTGGGTTAAAAGGTGGGGGATTGGGCGGTCGTTTTGTGGAATCGGGCAAATTGCTCTTTTGGAAGGGTTTTTTGGTAAGGGGGTAGTATTTTTGCTGTTTTGCCAGTTTTTTTTAAGGGGGGCTTTTGGTTAGTGCTTTTTGGGGATTAAATGAGTAAAATGGGGTTTTGGGGGGAGAATTTTTAACGGGGCAGGGTGGTTGGGTACAAAAAGGGGTTGGGTTTTTAAAGGGGTTTTCTTTTTGACAGTGGGGAATTTGCTCTGGGTATTACCCTTGGAGGGGTTTACATTTTTTAAAGGGTTATAAGTTTGGGACCATTGTTTTTTGGAGCTGGGATGTTTTTATTAAATTTGGGGGGGGTTTGTTTTCCCCAATTTTTTTAAAAACCCCTGGGTTTTAGGGTTATGTTTAAAATTTTTTTTTGCTTTAAGTTCAAAGGGGTTCTTTTTAATGATTTTTATTTGGGTTTTTTAATTTGAAGGTAAAAGGTGGGGACAGTACGGGGGAAAATGGGCTGCTTTTTGGGTTTTTTAAAATTTTAAGGGGGAAAAAATGCAACCTTTGGTTTTGGTCAGGGGGGTTTTTTGGGGGGGGGGGGTGGGGGGATTTTGGTTGGGGGGGCATTGGGAAAAAGTGGGAAAGGTACTTTCCCTCATTTTTTATGGGGATGGGGGGGGTTTTTAAAACCATTTTTTTTTAAATGGGCAGGGGCAAAAAATTTTAGTTTTGGAAGGGCAAAATTTAAGGTTAGGGTTTTTTGGATTTTGGGGTTTTTTAAAAGTATCCCAAATTTTTTTGGGGGCTGCTATGTTTTATTTTGGGGGAATAAACTGGGGGGGTCGGGATTTGGGGCCCAAAGGGGGGAAGTGGTTTAACCCCCGGGGGGTTAAAACAATGGGGATTTTTCTTTTAGAAAAATTTTTAAAAAATTTTTTTTTTTAATTTTTAGGGTTTTTGGGGTATTTAAGTGGGAAATGAATTTTGTATTTTTTATGTTTTCTGGTTAAACTATATTCAATTTTTGGGGCTTTTCATGGGGGGGGATTTCCTTTTGAATTTTGGGGGTTATGATGAATGGGGGTTTTGTTTTTTTTTGGGCCAACATATGAAGCTTTTAAGGAAGGCCCTTTTAAAAAAAGGGGAGGGGTTATTTTTTTAAATTTTTTTAAATAGAGTTTTGAATTTTTTGTTTTTAATTTTTTAAAAAGTTGGGGCTTTTTTAAATTCAATTTAAAAAATTTGTTGGTAGGAAAAATTTTTGGTTGTTTATTTAAAATTTTTGGGGATTTTTTTTAAAAACTTTTTAGGGGAATTTGGTTGGCAATGGTACCCAGGAAAAAAGGGCCATTTTAGAACGGGTTTTTTGTTAAATGTTTAAGGGACTTTACTGTTGGGGATTTTTAAAAGGGACTTTTTTTTGGATGAAAAAATTGCCCCTTGCTTGGTTGGGGCAAAAAACCCAAAAACTTTTTTTAAAATTTAAACCTTTTTCCAAACCATTTTTTTTTGCAAAATTAAAAAAGAAATTTTTTTTTGGGGTTTTGAGAAAGACCGTTTAATTTTTTTAAAATTTTTTATTTTTTACCCTTTTTTTTTTTTAAGTGGGGAAAAAATTTAATTAAAATTGGTAATTAAATTTTGGGTTCTTGTTAATTGTAACCACATTAAATTTTTAAAAAAAAAAATTTTTTGGGCCCAAAAGGGAAATTTGAATTTAAGTTTTTTTTGAATTCCCAAACTTTTTAAAATACTTTTTAAATAAGTGAAAAAAACCATATTTGTTATTTTAAAAAAAGGGGAAATTAAATTTTAAGCAAATGTAAATTTTTCATTTAAACCCCCCCTATCCAATTCGATTTTTTTTCCAAAATTTTTCTGTTTTGTTTTTCCAATTTTTTAAGTTTTAATGGGTGGTTTTAAAAAAAATTTGGGCCCCTCTTTTTTAAAAAAAATTTTAAAAATTTTTTTTTAAAATTTTTTAAGGAAAAATTTTATTTATTTTTCAAAAACATGCCTTCTTTTAACCCTTTTAAAAACTTCATTTTTTTTTTAGGGTTTTTTATGTAAGAAAAAAAAGAAAATTTTTTTTAAAAATTTTGTACCGGTTTTTTTAAATCCTGATTTTTAAATTTTGGAAAACTAAACTTTTGGTTTCATTAATTTGAAAAACCCCTAAAAAAGGAAAAAAATTAGGGACGGATTTTGTTTTATTTACCCCTGAGATTTTTATCTTCTTTTTTAAAAAGGAATTTCCCCCCCGCCTTCAAAAAAATTTTAATATAAAAAATTTAATTTTTTTTTTTTTTTGTTAAACTTTTATAAATTTTAATTTGGGTTTTTTAACCCCCAATTTTTGGGGGGGGTTTTTCCCCCAAAGGGAACCCACCTTTTTACAAATTTTTGTTACCCAATAAAAAACCCCCCGGGTTTAAAATTTACAAAAATTCATGTTTAAAACTCCCCAAAAAAAATTGTTAAAATTTTTATTTTTGTGGAAATTTGGGAAATTTTCTTTTCCTATTTTTGCTTCCCAAAATTTTTTTTTTTAACCAAAAATTAAAAAAAAAAGTTAATTTTAAAATTGGGTTGGAATTTTTTTTTCAAAAATTTTTTTTGAATTTTAAAATTTAAAACTAATTACAAAAGGTGGGGTGAAAAGAAAAAAAAAGCAAAAGACTTTTTTTTTCCCTTGTTTCTTTTTTGAAACCGAAATTAATTTTAGAAATTTTTTTATTTTTAAAGTTTTAAAAAACAGTTTTTTATTTTTTTTTAATTTTGGAAACAAAAAATAAATTTTTAATTAAAATTTTTTTTTAAAATCTGATTTAAGGGCAATTACTTTATTGAAAAAAAAATTTTTAAAAGAAAAAAAAAACGTGAAAAAATTTTAAAAACTTTTCCCTGGGGCCCTTTTTTTCAGGTTTTTTAAAACCCTTTTGGACAGTAAAAAAACAAAACAAAACTTTTTAAAAAAAAAACATTCGCAAAACTTTTTTAGGGGTTTTAAAAAAAAAAAAAAGGATTTTGGTTTTTTAAATTTTCCTTTTTGTTGTCCCTCCCTTTCTTTTAAAAAAAAACAAAATTCTGGAAAAAAGTTGCCCTTTATTTTTTCATGGGTTTTTTGGGGCCATGTTTGGCCTTTTTCCGGGGGAAAAAACCAATTTTCTAAAAAAAAAAAAAAAGTGTTTATAAAACAGTTTTGTTTTTAAAGGGTTTTTTTGGCAAGATATTTTCAAAAAAGGGTTTAAAAAATAAGGGGAGGGGGTTGGAAA